>PVJO010010589.1:0-51445 GCA_004026905.1 Hystrix cristata
TTACTGTTTATAACTCTTTTCACAGCAACCACTGTGTGCACACTACTCAGGATAAGAATCGCAATACCACATTATCCGAGATATAAACCACAAGTAGATCCACTGGAGTGATGCTTTATTTGAGTGGGACCTGTACTACAGCACAAAGGAATCAATGCACAAGAGGGAGTCCTCCTAGACCAACGTTAGATATGTAAGGGGCCTGCTGCTTAGATAGCAGCTGCAGCCCTGCAACTGGTCCAAATTCGAGCCAGCAAATGAGTCTAAATTCCTGTATTTGATTGGTCCAAAATTCTGATTGGAACTTACTGATTGGTGCAAATTCAATTCTACTACTTGGTTCCAGTTCAAGCCTGCTAGCGTCAAGGCAGACACCTCCCAGAGTAGGTATGGGGCATCCAGGATGGTCACAGCTGTCATGGAGGCAGTTCTGGGGACATCAAGAGATGTGGCTGTTTGACAGACAGCTTCACGTTTCCAGCAAAAAAATGGCAGGGCCAAAACCAGGGAATCTCCTGGAGAGCTAGCTGTGTTAACTGGGTTTGGGGAAGTTGGGGATGTCCATAATAGACCTGGATCCCTTCCCGGTCTTTGCTACCTTGCGGTGGTTTCCCACTGCTTCTCTAGAGAGAGCAGCAGTGTACAGAGTGGGGCCCTGCAAGACAGCACCCTATAGCTACAGCTGAGCCGCACCTCCTGTCGCAGCACCCAGCAGAGTGGTCAAAAAGTAACCTAGGAGGACACTGGCAAGCTGTCCCAGTACCCGCTTAGAGGGGATCAAAGGCCAGTGAGAGGAAGTGAGGGAAGGGGGTGTGACAGCTGCTGACCAAACCATCCTAGGAGGAGAAGGGGGAGTCAGGAGCTTCGCGTCTGTCTCAGTCCTGTCTTTTTGCTGATAACTATTCTAGTGGGAGGGAAATGCTCTTGCACTGTAATCAGTAAATATCTGCGTGAACAAATACATTATCTCTGAAGCCGGTCAGAGCTTGGGCTGGAACCCTGGTAGTGATACTTAACAAAGTATATCAGCCAGAGCAAGTGAGGTAAAAGGACTCTGAGACATAAAACTGTGATGCCCAAGAAGTATGGGTCACATGCCACCACAGTAGCCGCTATCATCAACACCACAACCACCTTCATCGCCATCTTCACCCCAGTGACAAACCAGCACCACCCCAGGGACTCTGGCAGGGATGGTGCCGGGCTCTGTTCCAAGCATTTAATACATATCAATAGTGTCGTCTATGAGATTATTACCATAATTATCCCTCTCTTATAGATGCGAAAGGGGGACATAGAGAGTTGAAGTTACTTGCCCCAAATCACAAAGTGAGCAAGAGAGCCAGCTCCAGAGTCCAGCTTTCTGTCGCCACATCATGCCTCCTGCCCTTACAAGGCAAGCTGGAGAAGTGCCGTTCTAGAGAAGGAGACAAACTTAAGTGGAGGAGAGGGGAGGAGAAGTCGGAGTCGGCTTGGGCCTGGCTGGGGCATCCCAGCCCAGCGGCTGGAGGAGCGAGGGACACAGTCGTGGAATTTGCTCTTCTCTTTGCATACTGACGCAGCCCTGGTAACAGAGCTCAAGGCATCTTTTGTGCTGCTGTTCCGCAGTGAGTGACGTCATGGGCACTGCCAGGCCTTTATCATTTCTGCAAATAAATAGCTCACCCACTTGGACTGTGGAAGCCAGCAAGGTGCTGCACGGCAGGGCGCTTGGGTTCTCCAATAAGCAGGTGAGCGGGGGGCGGAGGGGCTGGGTGGCGGGACACTATGGTGCTCTCCGTGCTTGGGAATGATGGGAAACGGGGCAGAGCCCAGCTCAGGGTAGGAGCGGGCAGGCAGACAGGCTGGCTGTGCTGGGGAAAACACGGGGGGGGGGGCGGGGGGGCATGCAGGGTAGACCCGGTGACAAGGTTCCCAGCTGACGGGTGAGAGTTTCTGGAGAGAGACAGGAAAACCCCCGCCCAGACCACCACTTCCATCTCTGTCTTGCACCAGCGGGCATGACCATGGAGACAAACCCAGACCAGTTCTCCTTCCCCGGCAACCACTGGCTCTACTTCTCCGTGTACCTCTTCGCCTTCCTGGTGGGGCTGCCCCTCAACCTGATGGCCCTGGTGATCTTCGTGGGAAAACTGCGGCGCCGCCCAGTGGCCGTGGACGTGCTCCTGCTCAATTTGACCCTCTCAGACCTGCTGCTGCTGATTTTCCTGCCCTTCCGCATGGTGGAGGCAGCCAGCGGAATGCGCTGGCCCCTGCCCTTCCTCCTCTGCCCCATCTCTGGGTTCCTCTTCTTCACCAGCATCTACCTCACCTCCCTCTTCCTGACGGCCGTGAGCGTCGAGCGTCTCCTGAGTGTGGCCTACCCGCTGTGGTACAAGACCCGGCCGAGGCTGGCTCAGGCTGGGGCTGTCAGTGGCATCTGCTGGCTCTTGGCATCTGGTCACTGCAGTGTGGTCTATGTCACCGAATTCTGGGGGAACTCCACCCACAGCCAGGGCACAAACGGGACCTGCTTCCTGGAGTTCAGAGAGGACCAGCTGGCCATCCTCCTGCCCGTCCGGTTGGAGATGTGTGTGGTCCTTTTCGGGGTGCCTCTGCTCATCACCAGCTACAGCTACAGCCGCCTGGTGTGGATCCTCGGCAGAAGCTCCAGCAGGCGCCGGCGCAGGAGGGTGGGGGGGCTGGTGCTGGCCACTCTGCTCAACTTCCTTGTCTGCTTTGGGCCCTACAACGTGTCACACGTGGTGGGCTACATTCAGGGCAAGAGCCCGACGTGGAGGACCTACGTGCTGCTCCTCAGCACTCTGAACTCCTGTGTCGACCCCCTCGTCTACTACTTCTCATCATCTAGGTTCCAAGTGGACTTCCGCGAGCTGTTGGAGAGGCTGACTGGAGGCTGGGGCCCCAGGAGTCAGGAGGTCAGCATGGAACTGAAGGTCAAGAATGGAGGAGAGTGGCTGGCGCAGGACTGTCCAACCTAGAAATCAGGGGTGGACTCAAGGAGGGCTTCAGAACAGGCAGCCTTATGGCCAGGGATGAAATTGAGCTCCTCTGGGGCAGCAAGGTGCAGCCAGCGTGCGTACCCAGGGCAGAGCCCAACTCAAGGCAGGGAGGACCTTGCAGCGGCAGCCGGGACCCACTCGGCTCAGAAGCAGAGCAGCCACCCAGACTTCTTAGGGATATGCACAGCCCTTGATAGCCCACCTCCCTTCCCGCCCTCCCACCTTCGAGAGGCTGCGCTGGAGGAAAATGAGCCTCCAGAGCTGCAGGCCAGCTCAGTCCTTTCCTAAGGGGAAGAGAGGCGTTAAGGGGCGTGCCCAGGATAGAGGGAGCTGTCTGTGGCTTGGGACAGGAGAGGGGAGGAATCCAGCTTCAGACCTGCTCCTACCCAAGATGTCAGGGTGGGGGAGACAGGGCTCCAGGGATGAGCGAAACCCGTCCTCCCTCGCTTGGGCTTTTCCATTGCTCAACCAGACTGGATCTTTAAGGGTGCTTATGAACCATGACAGAAGAAAAATGACCCAAATAAATTTGGCAGCAAGCAAAAGACAAAGGTCTTTCCTTGTTCTCCTGTTTTTATCCTTATGGTGAATGTGGTGGATGGAAGCATAAATGCGGAGACTCTGAAGAAGAAGAGCTAAAGAGCAAGATGCCCAGATGCTGGCAGAGGGTCTGGGCTGGAGAAGTGAAAACAATAGCAAATTTGCCTTGAGGAGTAGTTGGCGGACATGTTACCTTCTTCCAGCCTTTGTGGCCACATGGTAGGTATTGTCATTATCACCACTTAGGTGTGTCCAGCCCACAGCCCACGAGTTGGCCAGACCTGGTAGCCTGGGCTGCATTGAGTGACAAGGAATTGTCTTAGACCGCATAAAAAAATATAGACCAGGCATGGTGGCACATACCTTTAATATCTGCACTCTGAGAGGCTGAGGCAGGAGGACCAAAAGTTCAAACCTTGCCTGAGCAACTTAGCAAGATCCTGTCTCAAAACAAACAAACAAACAAACAAACCAAACCCCCCCCCCCAAAGCGGCTGAGGATGTAGCTCACTGCAAAGGCCCTGGGTCCAATCCCCTGTAATATGCACACACACACACACACACACACACACACACACACACACGGTGGGGGGCATATAATCTGGTTAATGTATATAAGTAACAACATTTTTGTATATATTTTATTATAGCATAAGCATGTCTGGCCTGCAGACCACAGGTTGGACATGTCCGGGTGAGGGTGGTCTAGAGAAGAAAGTCTGTTCCCTCAAATCCCAGAACTAGTGGGTGCGGGAAGAAGCACGAGAAGCTAGATTTAGTTGACTCCAAAATGTGGGAGCTCCCAATCCACTCCGGGGCCCTGTCTTTGCTGTGTATATTTGACTGTGACCTGATTCAGTCAAACTTCCAAAGTCAGGGGATGCATTGTGACCAGGACAGATGTAAACAGGCCAGGACAAGAAACGGAACCAGAGGCGAGGCAGAATGACTACCTGGGTTGGTACATCCTCTTCCCTGGAAAGAAACCCTCTTAA
The DNA here is from genome assembly GCA_004026905.1 of Hystrix cristata. Taxonomy (NCBI): domain Eukaryota; kingdom Metazoa; phylum Chordata; class Mammalia; order Rodentia; family Hystricidae; genus Hystrix; species Hystrix cristata. The sequence continues at coordinate 4,538 of PVJO010010589.1, forward strand.
AAAAACAGATTAATTAAGGTCATTAGTGTGGTTAACTTCAGGTTACTATGAAAACAGATGGATGTTCTTATGGGTTATTTTCACGGAAATGTCATTAAGCTTACATTTTCCTCTGAGGGATGGTACATAGGAGACAGCTGGTCATGGTCCCCTCTTCCCAGCAAGGCAGTGGGAGTGCTGCTGGTACCTGTTTCCATGTGGGAGGCTTTACTGCAAACAGCATCTATTAAGCATCTACTAAGTCTAGATGGCTGGGCTCGGAACTTCAAGGATTTTAATACTAAGGTTCTTAGATGCGTTCTTCCTGGAAGTGTGAGGACTGGCCATGGGTAGGGGACATTATTCCTCTGCAAAAATGGAGGATGAACTATTTCTCTCATCGTTCACCTGTCCTGCCCAAGGGATTCCAACCCTGGCTGCTAGGAAGTTGATGCCAACATGGGTTTACACAGTTCCAAAGGAAACAGGTACTGTGGGCTCCTTGGACTCTGGAATGGGTCCTAAAGCTGACCCAAAGCTGAGAATGAGGAGTTGACTCCCTGCATTCTAAAGAAAGCCATGAAGAACAGGAGCGTTATTCCACCTCCAGGGCTTATAGTAGGAATTAGAGGCAGTTTAACTGATTCCACTGTCCCCAACCATCCTCCAGCACCACCCCCTCCCAGTGTGACTAAGAAAAAGATTAGGGGCATGGGAAGGGCAGAAGTCATCAGCGCTTGGGCAGTAGTGAGGGGAGAGTTGTAGTTATTTTCCATGTCCCACCGAAAGCCAAGAGAAAGGGGCTCTTGGAATAGAGGACAGATTCTAGAGCTGCTGCCCGGCACCCTGTGAGCCGAGAGTGAAGGAGGGCAGACGGTTGGCAGTGGGAGTGTATGTGCAGATGATGGAGCACCAGCCCTCTCTCATGTGAGCCTCCCACGGGTGGGTGGGGGGGTCAGAGCAAGGGCGGAAGTCCTGGGGGTGCTGGAAGGGGTCAAACCAGACTTGATCTCCGAGGACAGAGACCACACTCTAGCTGCAAAAGAGAACCATTAACTGGGTACCTGAGTCATTGCAGACACCAAAATTATGTAATATTAGCTCTTAATATTAATACCAATTATTAATGTTGATAATAATTAATATTTCTCAAACTTTGTGCTCTTAGGGAGACTTTTTAGATTTTTTTTTATTTTTCCTACATAGCAGCTTCCTTTCCTGGCTCATGAAATTCCAATGAAACAAACAATGTTGTAAATCTATCTGTGCGTGTGGTCCTTTGGAAGGACACAAACCACTGTTCAGATTTTTGTTTGGGTTCTGTTTGTGTGTTTTATTGTGTTACTTCCTAAGCACACGTGTTTACCTTTTGGGGACAATATTCTCCTGCTGAGACTCTAGAGAATGCCTGGGTGAGAGAAATGGTCTCATTCAATATCACGATAGAGCCCGTCTTAGGCAGTTGGAGCCCAACAGAGTTCAGTTTATTTTCTTGCTGCAGCAAGGGAGTCTGAGAAGTCGGGGTGAGGGGGAGCCAGGGTGAATCTGAGGAAGGGTGTAGTGAGATGTAAATGAAGCTGCGTTTGCTTAGCTCAAAGCAAAGCAGGGTGGATAAAAGAAGTCAATCTCGGGCCTCGGCTGAGATGCCAATGCAGGGTCCTGTTTCTCTGAAAAATATATAATAAGGATAAAGGCAGAATTGTGTGTGTGAAAAGTTCTTATCTCAAGTTGTGGTGGGTGGAAAATCAGGTTGGATCTCTGGGTCAAAGAGTCTTGGACCCTCCAAGAAGGATTATGAGATGTTTTCCTGATGGAGTTAAACGGCCAAATTGCTGACAGTCTGTGATTGTAGAGAATTGAGGATTCTAGAGAATGAACTTGATCCACAATATGCATACAGTTAATTATATGCAAATTTACTTAATTATATGCACATTTGTTCAGCTAGACACTTGATCAACTAAGCATATTTTTAAAGGTTTATATGAGGAACTGTCCCGAAAAAAGTAGTTTTCACCAAAACCGAGGGGAGCACAAGTCAGAAAGATAGGCAGAAAGAGAGATGGGATTCTTCTCTGTCTCAGCCTACAGGGGATGGAGCATTTAAATCCCAAGGGAAGCTACCCAAGAAGTCACTGAGAAACTGGAAAAGAGGTCTCAGTCCATCCTCGCTGAGGGCAGAGGGTGAGGAGCCCTGTGAGCTCCAGTGACCCAATCCACTACACCGATCAGAGAGGGCAGAGGTGGTAGGGGAGCAGGAAGGAGCCACTGGGGAGATGGCTGAATGCGTCCCTGTGACCAAGGGGCCTCTCGGACTGTGCATGTGCCCCGTGGGATGGGGAAGCCGTGACACAGGACAGGAGAGATGAATCCCCTTCAGCTCCATCCTGGGAAGGAGCAAGAACAAGTCAGGATCTGGGCCAGCGAAAGTGCAAGGGAGACAGAAAACAGATGGAAGAGAGTGTGAATCATCCAAACGGAGGAAGCAGAGCATCAGTAGAGGTAGAAAGGTGCCTGGAAGAAAAGTCAGGCCACAGATTTGGGGAGAGGAGAATCAGAAGTGGGAAATGGCGGGGGAGGACAAGAAGGAAGTAGTGAGAAAATGCTCAACTTTTGACTTCTTTCTAAGAAAATGATTCCTCTGTGTTTAAAAACAAAACAAAACAAAACAAAAAAAACCCCAGCCCCAAAGAGATAGAGGTAGTGTGGTGTCTAAAACTTCTCAAAGTCTGTGGGAAGCCTGCTGACTTCCCTTTGAGGCCAGTTCTGAGGGACGATCCATGGGCAGACAGAGCGAAGCTTAAGTCGGTGGTGGCCTGGGCTCGGGGGAGGGATGCTGAGATCACGTTGCAGAGAGCCAGCAGAAGGAAAAGGAGCTGGTGCACACTGCTGGATGCGAGAAAGGCAGACTTTCACCTCCCATGATGGCATGGAGCCAGGGGAGAGAAATGTCGTAAAAGAAGAAATGGGATACAGTAATATTTGGGGAAGGAACTGACGTTATTGCCTGCAGACTAGAAAGGTATAGTGAGGCCACCAATCAAACATCCCTTCCTCAGATCACCCGGCCCCAGGGCTCAAGTCACAGTGGGCACTGATCAATACAGACTGACCCTATTCTAGCCAACAGGAGGCTCAGTCTGCTGGGTGGGTGGGGTTGTCTCTGGGAAAGATTTTCCTCCACCTCATAAGAAAGAGGTCTTGCTCTTCTCCCTTCCTGGTTTTGAAGAGTTTATTGGTAAGGGTGTGATACTTGGAGCCACAGCAGCCATACTGGGGACATAAAACTACAAACTCAAGGAAGAAAACTAATAAGGTGAGGGTGAGGTCTGCAGAGAGGAAAAAAAGAATGGGCCTGGATCCTTGATTGTTGAGCTGGGACCACCTATCTCCAAACTCATTGTTAATAAATAGATCAACCTACATTTGAATATCCTCTATCCTATCTGATAGATCAGCCTACATTTCAGTATCCTGTGTCTTATCAGAGCTTACCCAATGACATCTCTTACTCTCAAATACTTTACACCCTAGAATTCTAAACACTGCCTATTTGCTGTGTAACTCTGGTGTTTGCCTAACCTGCTATGGCTGGACTCAGGGGAGATTTCCCAGGGTTTCTGTGACTAGCTCTGGTATTAAGATATCAGGCCTCCCTCAAACACAAGAGGACAGCTTAGAGCTTACTGGCTGGGGCTGCATGAGCATACAATTCTAAGACCAAAAAAAGTGCTGGATGGAACCCTTTCTAAAGCCAAATATCATCTGGCTGATAGCTTTGATCGCAAGCTTGCACTTTTTTTTTTTGCAGTACTGGGGTTTTTTGTTTTCTTTTTAAAAATCCCCAACAAGATACAGGTAGTTGTGGTTTCTAAAATTCTTCAAGTGTGAACCCAGGGCCTTCACCACGTATTACATCCCCAGCTCTTTTTATGTTTTTTTATTCTGAAATGGTGTCTCGCTAAGTCACTAAATTGCCCAGGCAAGGGTAAATTTGTAATCCTTCTGCCTCAGCCTCTCGGAGAGGTAGGAATACAGGCGTGTGTCACTGCACCCAACTAAATTCCCACTTTTATTGATAACATTTCTGTGCTCATTCTGGGATTTTGTATGCCATGGAAGCAGGAGAAGGCCAAATGAGTGTGTGTGTGTCGGGGGGTGTCACGGTCCACCTGTCCCTACTCAGTGTCACAAGCTTCCTGCCCTGGGAGCCACCGTGACATACAGAATTCTCCAGTGAGGGTGAAGATTCGTGCTCCTCGTTTCCTGGTTTCCTACTTACAAGGAATGCACACAATTAGGGGCTTGCGGCTTGCTGATTGTCTCACTACCCACCCCCTTTCTAGTAATTGTTTTTGTAGTGCTTCTCTAGCCCGATAATACCTCCAATACTCTAGGAGTCTCCTATAAAGAACTCCTTGTTGCTTATCCTTGGAAAAATAATCTAGTGATTTGCAGGAGCACAGCTGGCTCCCTGGACCAGGACACTCTTGGCAGGACTGCCTTTTGGTGTTTTGTTTTTGTTTTTTCCAACTCTGGGGGTTACACCTAGGGCCTCTGCACTGAGCTATATCCCCTGCCTTTTTTAATGTTTATTTTTGAGACTACGTCTCACTAAATTGTTAAATTACCTACCTGGGTTTAAATTTGTGTTGCTCCCTCCTCAGCCTCCCAGAGTGCTGAGATTACAAGCATGCGCCTCTATGCCAGGCTGGGAGTGTGCTGCTTTTTCCCTGCTTGCTAACTCTTTTTTTCTTCCATTTTGCTCTACAGTGGACTCTTCTGCTTACCTCTTTTCCGGCTGACCTTTCTTTGCTTCAGAGTGTAGCTTCTGACAGAAAGCAGATCAGTGGTTGCCAGGGCTAGGGATGGGAGAGAGAGAGGAGACTGACTGGGAAGATACCCAAGGGACATTAGAGGGTGATGGAAATGTTCTATAACTTGATTACAGCGGGGGAGGGGTCACACAATATGCCAAAACTTACTGAACTATGAATTTAAAATAGATGTATTTTATTGTATGTAAATTAAACCTCAGTAAGGTTAATTTGGAAAATACTGTGTTACCTCCTCCTCACATTCATAGTAGATGTGCACTCTCATACCCCACTTCAACTAATGCCTTCTCAGAATGTGTCCCCTTGTTAAATGGGGCATGGCTGCAGTAGTTGCAAGGATCTGCTGACTTTTTTAAAAGATGTTTACCTTGTTCTCATTTTAAGGATCCTGCAGACTGTGTCCCTCGCCCACAAGTCGCTGGAAGACACAGGCCAGGCAAGGAGGGGAGTTCCTGGCTCCAGATCTCCAACTGTCCAAAGCCTGGGTCCCCCTCTTCTGCCCTTGCCTGGGAGGTGGGGGTTTCTCAGGCTCAGCTCTGTCCCCTATTTTGTTCTCATTGTCACCCTTTCCCAGGCATCCTAGTCCATGACCGTGGCTTTCAACCTCAATGACTACTACATCTCTAGCTCCAGTCCCATACCCCTCTGCATGGAGATATCACAACTGTACAAGTTCATTCTTCATTTGTCCCTCAAATCTGTTCCCATCACCTGGCTGTTTCACATCCATAAATTATAACTCCATCTACCTCTCTGCTCTGCCACAAATCTTGGCATCCTTAAAAAAAAAAAAAAAAAAAGAAGACGATTTAGCCAGGGGTGGTACCACATTCCTCTAATCCTAGCACTCTGGGAAGCTGAGGCAAGAGGGTCACAAATTGTTTGTTTGTTTTGGTGCTGGGGCTCGAACTCAGGGCCTTGTGCTTGCGAGGCAAACGCTCTACCATTTCAGCTAAATCCCCAACCCTGAGGGTCATAAGTCTGAGCCCAGCCTGAGCATTTAAAAAGGACTGGGGATGTAGCTCAGTGTGAAGGCTCTGGATGCAATCCCCAGTAGTGGGAAAAAAAATTAATACTTCAAGTTTTTAAAATGATTCTACAATAAAACAAAACTTTTCAGGAAGAGGTGTACAGTTCTGTGAATTTTAGCACATATAAATTCCTGTAACCATCACCACAATCAAGATAAAGAGCAATTATAGTCGTATCTTCCCCTTACCTCCCACTGCTGGTAACCACAAATTCACTCTGTATCATTATGGTTCTATCTTTTCAAGAATGTCACATACATGGAATTATACAGTTTGTGACATTTTGAGCTGGTTTCAGACAGTATAATAGCTTTGAGATTCACCCAACTTATGGTGAGCATCAGTAGTTTGTTTCTTTTTTATGCTGATTTCCATTGTGCATAAATGTATCTCAATTTGTACACGCATTATAGGATATTAGGGGTGTTTTCAGGTTACAAAGAGTTGCATCATTCATGTACAGGTTTTTGTGTAGACATAGTTTTCATTTCTCTAGGTCAAATACCTCAGAAAAGAATGGCTGAGTCATGTGACAATTTTATGTTCTGCTCTCTAAGGTGCCTTCCAACTCTGCCAGGATGGTTCTGCCATTTTCCATTCCCTTCGCTAATAGATGAGCGATTGTTGGTGTGGTCAGCATTTTCATTTTGGCGCTGCTGATAGGTGGACCATGGTCTAGAAGCTGTCTTTGAAGGCTCCATTCATCCCTGCCTCTCCCTCTGCATGGAGGTCACTCTGCCGGTCTGGACTTCTTGCTGACCCTCAGGCCGGTCTCTCAGTCTACCTGCACTGTTTCCTCTACACTTTACTGGGCTGGCTGGCCCCTTTCAGGTGGATGGAGAGGATTTCCCTGCCCACCACTCTCAAGCATCCCTCCTCCTTTATACTATCTTACTGTGCTATGACAGCGTGATGTATGTGTGTGTTCATTTATCTAATGTGATGCCGTCTGCGAAAGTAGGAAGCCCGTGACGGCACCATGTCCACTTTTATTTCTTACTACAGCTGCCCCTTGGTACCCAGGAGGGACTGATTCTAGGACCCTCTTCCTGTACTAACCCCACAGCTGTTGCTCAAGTTCCTTATATAACATGGCCCAGTATCTGCATAAAACCAACACAATCTTCCCATATGCTTTAAAGTACCCCTAGATGACTTATAATACTACAATGTAAATGCTGTGTAAATAGTTGTGATAGTCTACTGTTTAGGGGATAATGATAAGAGAAATGTCTGCACATTTTCAGTACAGACACAATTTTTTAAAAAAACCTCTTTTTCATCCACGCCTGGTTGAATCCATGGATGTGAAACCTGTAGAGATGTATTTGTCAGCTTTCTCCTTGCTGGTACAAATTCCCCAGCACTCACAGCCTCAGCGAGGAGCTGTCTATTTGGTTCATGGTCTCAGAGGATTCAGTCCGTGATCAGCTGGCTTCGGGGTGGGAATATCACAACGGGAAGGGCATGGTGGAAGAAAGTGGCTCAGCTCGGACAGGCCAGGAAGTGGAGCAGGGGAACAGGGCCAGAGAGGCAAGGGGCCAGATAGAGATCCCAAGATCACATCTCCATCACCCACCTAGACACACCCAGAAGTGTGTGTTACTAACTCCTAGGGCAGCTCCTGAGCTGATCAAGTTGACAATTACACTTAACTATCACAGACTGCATATACTCAAGTGAGTGCCAAGGCTAGACATAGCACAGAGTGGGTATTTGGCATTTGACACATGACTAAATAATAAAAACAAGTATCTCTGATTTTCTCCTATTATAAATAACGCTATAAGGAACATCATTTTGCATACATGCTTGTGTACTTGTTCATCTCCTAAAGTGGTACTGCTGAATTAAATACTACATACATTTGAAGTTTTGATACATATTAACAAATTACCTTTTTGGTAGAATCAACCCTCTCTCCCTCAACAGTATATAAAAGATGCCATAACCCTGCCAATAAGAGGAAAACGTTGTACTTTAAGTTTTTGAAAAGTTGATATTTAAAATTTAGTAATTCAGTGTGTTAGTTCTCCAGAGACACAGAACCAATAGCATGGATGAATATCTCCATGGGAAATAATTGCAGTTTGAGTTCAAAGGTTAGTCTGCTGGCAAAACAGGAAGAGCTATGCTGGCGACGAAGTCTGAAAGCAGCGTGCTGGTGACTCCTCTCTTACTGGGGGAGGTCAGTAGGCCATCAATTGGACGAGGCCCACCCACACTCTTCTTTACTCGGAGACCACACATTTGAATGGTATCTAAAAACACCTTCATAGAAACATACAGAGCAATGTATGGCCAAGTACCTGGGCACTGTGGCCCAGCCAAGCTGACACCAGCACTCAGGACTATTTTAATTTTAATCTCCCTGATAAAAGGTTAGGTAGAAAATATTTGCATATTTTATATAGTCATTTGTATTTCTACCAATACTTTTTTCTTATTTGACTTGCAATTTGAATATATCTATGAGGAAAGATAGTTTTCTTTTATTGTGTTTTTTTGGGCAGGGGGTGCTAGGGCTTGAACTCAGGGCCTGGTGCTTGCTAGGCAAGTGCTCTACCACTGAGCTAAATCCCCAACCCCTGTCTTTTATTAATAGTCATTTTCCCCATAAGCTTTATGTTTTTATGTGCTCAAATTTGTCATCATTTTTGGATGATTTCTACATTTATGATAGGAAAATTCCTTCTCATTTACAAGACTTAAAATTACATAATACCTATATAACCCTTAAAAGATTTTTGAAACATATTGGATCTTTATTTCACCTGGTTTTTATTTTTGTCATTTAGTTGCAATTCTTCCGAACAGACAATCAACTAACCCAATAATATTTATTGAATAGTCCATCTTGTCCCACACTTAACTAGAAAGACTTACCAGGAAAATATCATTTTTACCCATTCTAATTAGAAAAATAATGTTAAAGATTCAAATATCCATTGTTGGAAAAGGGGCATAAAAACGGATACTCAAATACACAAGGGCTGGAAATGTAAGTTACTGAACATTTTCAGGATGGTGATATGGGAATACCTCTCAAAAATTTAAAAAGATATCTCTTTGATCTCACAGTTAAATCATCTATATATCCCTGAATCCATCTAACCAAAATACACCGGTTCAGATAGCTAGATGAGAGATGGCTGGGAATGCCAGACTGCTTGGGAGGGAGGGGCTGCTGCCCAAGGGCGGATCCTGAGCTCAGAGACGGCCTACCAGCTCCACACCATCTGCCTGCACCAGACCTGGTCTCAGCATCCTGGAGGGCATCTGGCCCAGGTCTCAGGGTCACGCTTCTGGCGTGATCAACAAATGAGTTTAAACACACAGTCACATCGCCGCAGAACCCGACTTTAAACCTGTGGCCCACTGTCAAAAAATAAATGAAAATGGAGAACTATTTTGTAAGCAACATAATTCATTTCCTATGAACATTGTTCTACTAAATGAACATGTTAACGACAGTCACATGATAATGATTGTTAACATGTTACCAAAGCAGTTTTGAAAATCTCATTTTGGCATTTCATGATTTTTTTTTTTTTTTAATGGACCGAGGACCTAAAAAAGTGGTCTGGGTGGTCCTTTTGCCTTCCGGAAACTTCCCAATAGAGAGGCTGATAATGCTGGGACCTTGCTTCTGAGCATCTCTGACACCTACATTGAGCCAATCACGCGCACCTGCACCAAATTCTGGATCTAACGCTAATGGTACAAAGAAGGCAAGAGAGCGGAAAATGATTTCTGGTGCTGGCAGTAGTGGTGGTGCGCAGAGAGTGGTGACAGCTTAGAGTTCAGTGTATGTGTTACGTGTGCGGGGCCCTGTATACTCACTGCCTTGGGTTAGAGGCATGACTTTTAACACCACCCTGACTCCATAGCTTCATCCTGACTCCATGACTTCTTGCAGCCTGGTTTTCCAGCCCTCCTGGCAAATCTCCAAGCTATCCAGTACCATATTGCCGAGTCCCCAAATGAGCCAGCACTGGCCTCTGTTGCTATAATTAGGAGCTATCACCAAGATGCTATCCCAGTGTGGCCATTAGGAGCTAAGAAATCCTGTACTCTGTTGAGAGATGTGCAGCTCCCGAGCAATCAGAAAAATAAGACTGGATTAAAATAGCACAGAGACATTGCTCTGTGTCTATTGGACTGGCCTGCTCTCACAGCTGAATAATACCTAGTGGGTGGGGGAAGGCAGCTCAGAGATCCAGCTCCTGCAGGCTGGAATGGCTCCTTCCTTTTTTTGTATGTTTACACTGATCCAACATACTCAACAGCTCACGGAAAGAAAAGGTGGTGGCTACATAGTGTGTGCTGCGCTGCTTGAGCCCTACATGGATTATCTCACTGTAGCAGAAACAGCTCTGGAAGATCAGCTTTCCAGTCATTGGAACACAATATCTGACATCCACAATTTAAAAGAGAAGAGGTTTAATTTGGCGCACAGTGTCAGGGGATTCAGTCCATGGTAAGGTGGCTCTAAGGCAGGAAGATTGTGGTAGAAAGGCATGGTGGAGCAAAGCTACTTAGTTCATGGCAGCCAGGACGCAGAGTAGGGAAACAGTGCCAGAGAGGAAGGGCAAGGGACCAGATATAGACCCCAAAGTCATATCTTCATGAGCCACCCAGACACACCCAGAAGTGTGCTCTGCTAATCCCCTAAGTGGCTCCTAAGCAAATCAAACTGACAATCCATTAATCAAAGGTCTCTGATGTGAGCAGCATATTACATAATAAATGCTCAGTCTGTATTAGCTATGAATGTTTTTGCTTGCATTTAACTTATTTTGAGGGGAGAGTAAAGTGATACCTACACATGTGTACACATACACTTAGAATTTTTTTCACAGCACAAAAGTCTACACGGGCCCTTTTCCAGAGACAGCCAGAGAACAGTTTCCTGGGTATCTCTTGACCCAGGCTCCTCACTCTGCATCCAGAGTGATCTTTTAGAAATGCGAAACAGATTCCATCACACCCCTGCCCTCCAGGGACTTCTGATTGTACTCTAGATGTCATTCTGCATCCTGACCACAGCCACAGGGCCCCAAATATGCTGGGTCCTGCCAACTGCCTGACCTTATTACCATGACTCTGCTCTTGTGGCAATAAGGTCAGGGCTTGCTGTTTCTCTGCCTACAATGTCCCCACCTGTTCCCATCTCACACTCTCCTTGCTTGCAGGTGTCTCTTCAAACACCAGCCCCAGAGCCTTCTTGGGCTGTGCTTCCCCTCTGCCCCTTCCTCTCCTCTTCCAGTGTATCTTCCTACTCAACCCAGGCCCAGGCTTCACGGCATCTACACGGCCTGTCTCACTGTAGTGGAACATCAGCAATGTGGAGCCAGCCCTTGCTCACTGCTAGCTCTCAGGATGGATGGATGCAGGTGGTGCCCCTTGTCTTTCATGGCTCATTGTTCCTTTACATCCTTTGCTATCTTCACTGAACAACACATCTTGGCGTCTGACCTAATTGGCACATAGAGAGAGTGCTGTTGCCTCTTTCTCTGTAGGATGTGCATCATATTGCTACTATACAGGTGCTCCATAATGTTACTGAAACCAGAGCCTTTACTGATGGACATAGTTGTTCCTCCTATTTTATTTTCACAAAACAAACAACTACAAACCAAACCACTGTGATGAACACAATTTTTTGTGCACATGGAGAAGTATATCCATACAACAGATTGGTAGATGTCAACCTGTTGGGTCAAATGGTACGTGTGTTAGTTTCGCATCGCTGTGACGAAACACCTGACATAAACTGTTTAAAGGAGGGAAGATTTATTTTGGCTCATGGTTTCAGCTGATTCTGTTGCTTTTGGGCCTGTGGCAAGGCAGGAACATCGTGGCAGAAAGACAACATGGAGCGAAGCTGTTAACCCCCTGGTGGCCAGGAAGGGTGGGTGAGGGCGGGAGAGAGAGAGAAAGGAGAGAGAGAGAACCAGAGAGGAAGGGACAAGATGTGGCACCTAAGCCCCACTCTCTACAACCAGGCCCTACCACCGAAGTTTCCATTACCTCCTAATAATGCCATTAAATTATTAGCTCAGTAATTGATTAACCCCCGATGGAGTTAGAGTTCTCACAACCCAGTCATTCTCCAAAAGCCCTATCTCTGAACACTTGAGGCTTTGGGGGGACATTTTAGATCTAAACCATAACGGAATGGGGCTGTTTTCATTTTTAAAGATATCACCAATGTGTTTCAAGTAACCTGGGGAGAGGAAGAGAGAGGAGAAGGGGAGGTCACAGAGGGACACAGGCAGGAGGCCGATGTCGTGGAATGTATGTTTAGCTATGTGGTGTGAGGGTCGTCTGTCCTGATAAGCAGTACACTGTGGGGACTCCAGCGTTAATAAGAGACAGAAAGCTGCTGTGGGATTGAGTAGGGGAGGGATGTGACCCTACTTATGTTTTAAAAGGACCATTCTGGGGATGGACGAGGCAAGAGAACAAGAGTGAGAAGGGAGGGTGGCCCAGCCTGGGCACGGCCCGCTGGAAGGCAGTGAATGAAAAGAAAGGCCCTGAACCCAGCTCACCCTTGCAGCAACTTGGACTCAGGATAATCTGCGTCTGTGGTGGGAACATTTATAAGAAGGGACCCAAGGGGCCAGAGGAAGTCAAGCAATGCTTACAATTTTAACCAATTTCAGCTGCAGTCTCCCGGAAAGAGACAAGAAATTGACTGGGTCAGAGGTCTCCAGAGAAAAGATGGGAAGGAGCAGGTGAAGCCTGGGCAGAGAGGAGCAAGAAGTGTCTGTGTATGCAGAATAATGTGAAATCATTGCCTGGGGAAAGGATATAGGATGTAGAGAGGGAAGGGAGCCCGAAAGAACAGTTGTGATTTGGGTTCTGGAAGAAATATGTTTGTCGAGGACAGACTCTGGCAGGGGACGTAGGAGGTCAAGCTGCCTGGGAAAGAGCTCAGCTATTGCTTGGCTCTTTCTGACCACATGACTCCCCCAGGTATAAAAGTAAGAGAAATAGGTGGTCCAGTTAGACAAGTTCCACCTGCTTCTGAGATCTGGCTTTTTCTGTGGTTGTTGAACTGGAGAGTGAACTCAGGGCCTTTGTACTGAGCTACATCCACAGCCCTTTTTTATTTCATTTTTAAATTTTGAGACAGGGTCTTGCTAAGTCACTAAACTGCCTAGGCTGGGCCCCAATCTGTGATCCTCCTGCGTCAGCTTCCTGGTGTGTTGGAATTCAGATGAACTACACCATACCCAGAGAGATCTAGCATATTCAAAAAGGCATCTGTCTGCCTCCAGGAGAAGGCAAGAAAGGGGCCCAGGGAAGAGGCCGCTGAGCTTGCAGCCCTACAAAGAGATGGGACAGAAGGAAGACACATGGAGGGCCTAATGAAGAGAAGACAGAATGTGGTATGGGAAGAGGCCACCGAATTGGAAAAGGGCCAAGGGCAAGTTGGAGGAGAGATGGTGCTAGAGTGGGCCTGAGGGGACAAAGTAAAAGCAGGCAGAAACAAACAGGCCTGTCGAGGCCAGGAATCTCCCGTTCATCCGGCCCCTTACTTCTTATATTCACAAACGCTGAATGATACAAACAGATGGGTCAACAGGAATATGTTACCAGGAAAAGATGAAGACCTCAAGTTTGATTTTGTTTGATGGATCGATTGATTGATGAGCTTGAACCCAGGGCCTTATGCATGATAAGTCCATACTGTACCCCTGAGTTACAACCACAGCCTCTCACGTTTTATCTCAAATGCCCACCTTCAGTGATAACTTAGAGGAGATTTAAGGTTACTCTTTTTTTTTTGGTGTGGGGGATCGAACTTGGCCCTGTGCTTGCTAGGCAAGTGCTCTAACCACTGAGCGAATCCCCGACCCCAAGGTTACTTTTTATTTACTTCCATCTCATGCACACACACGCTTTCTTTGGGGGTACAGGTGGCACAGTGGGAGTTGTGCTGGCCCCAGAGAAATCACTGGTAGCTGTGGTACGGAGCAGCGAAGGCGATGCTGTGTGGGGCTGGGGTGATTGTCCCAGAGTCACGTGGCTGCTGTGAGGCATGGTCACAACTTAGGAGTCAGAAGACTCTTTCCGTTTCCCACCCGGAACTATAGGTCTCCTTTAAAAGCTCAGCCCCACACTGAGAAGCTGGACACCTGGGTTCCCCTGGGGCTTAACCAAATTCCTGATTTCAGGGGTGCAGCTGAGGATTTTATGTTCAAGCACAATGACTTGAGAGAGAGAGAAAAAAAAAAAGAGAGGCAAAGATAGAGAGAGAAAAACACCAGTTGGGCTGTGCAGAACTTGGACTAGGAGTAGAATCTGAAGACTCAGATGGCCCTGGCTTAGTCCCTTGTGATGAAGCAGCCCTCCTTCACCTCCACTCAGCTCCATTCATTCATCTCCAGATGTGTGCTGAGCACCTACTACGTGGCAGGCACACTTCTGGGTACTAAAGACATAATGGTGAACAAGACAGACAATGTCACCGCCCTCAGGAGGTGCTCTTTCTAGAGGAGATGTGGACGTTTGAGAATTTTTCTGAAGGTGGGTTGAAAACTAATTTTTCTCCTTTCTCCCCCACTACCTTTTGTTTCTACTGGGAGGAGGGAGGAAATGGAGAGGAGATGTGTGCTAAAGGAGTAATTGATGAGAGGCAGCAGGGAGGTCATCTCTCTCCAGACCCGCAGGAAGCAGAAGAGTGCTCAGTTTGAAGGGTTAGCAGCAATTACTCTGTGAAGCAGAAGCTACAGTGAACTATCCATTCACGTGGGTTTGGGGCTGGGAAATCCACAGTCAGGCTTCTGATCCTATCTTCTGTCTCTACAGGGAAGATGGCCCCAGACACCCGAGCACAGGACTTTTCTCCATTTTCCTGACGTCTTTTTTCACTGGCCTCCCTGCCAAACTCTTGGCCCTGCCAGCCTTTGTGGTGCAGGTCCGCCAGCCCCAGCTGCGCCCATGCACACCCTCCTGCTCAGCCTGACACTGGCAGACCCTGCTGTTGCTGCTGCTGCCCTTCAAGATAATTGAAGCTGCCTACAATCTCTTGTAGCTCCTAGAGGCCATCCTGTGTGCACTCACTGCCCATGGCTTCTACAGTGGCATCTACAGCAGCACACAGCTCCTGGCAGGCATCAGCTTTGAGCGACACTGCAGTGTGGATTTCAAGCTCTGGCGCTGGTGCAGTACAGGCTCTGGCATTGGGCCCTGTATGGAGTGATTGTGCTATGGTCTCCAGGGTCTTGTCATTTGGATACTGTAGCATTGTGATCATTTTCTGGTACTTACTGACCGATACCACGAGGGATGCCAACAGCCTCCACCCTGCTATGAGGGCTTCACACCAGAGCAGCTGAAGTTGGTGCTGCCCACACAGCTGGAGCTGTGCCTGGTCCTCTTCATCATCCCCATGGGGGTTGCCATCTTCTGCTGCTGGTGCTTTGTGAGGATCATGCTCCCCCAGGGCCCGTGGGGACCAGGAAGTGCTGGAGAGCTGTGGGGCTGGCTGCTGTCACTCTTCAATGTCCTGGTCTGTTTGGGGTCCAACAGTGTGTCTCACGTGGTAGGTTTCTTCTAGGAGAGTAGTCAAAACTGGCAGGCATGCACCGTGCTGCTCATCGCTCTGAATGTGTACACAGACCCCTTGATTTTCTATTTCTCCCCCTCAGCTGTGTGCAAAGCCTTTGGTAGAGAACTGTGGAGGCTGCAGAACTGGCAGGACTTGGGTGGAAAACAGCTAGAGAACCAGTCACAGAGAGAAGAAATGGGAACTTGGGCACAGCCAGTGTCAGCTGCACAAGAGAGTAGATGAGTCAGGTTGATGTCATCTTTGCAAGGCAGGGGGATTCAAAAACGGGGCCTGTGGGTCAGACCTGCAGTGAATTCCCCAGCAAAAAAAAGCAAAGATGTATAGGCATCTGAACCCTAAGTCATCCATTGAGTGAGAGTCTTCCCTTTGTTCCTCAGGGTGTGCCACATTTTCTAATTTTAGTATATGTGCTGCCGAAGCAAGCACCACATTTTCTTATTAATGGTTGGTGCCACTTCTTCATAAACCACAAGCCCTCGCATTCTGGAATATCAGAGTCTTGAACTCCTTATCTTCCCCCTCAGGATCTAGAGGTGGTGGCAGCCACTTGCTTACTGAAGATCTTTTAGTTTTGTCCTTGGCCCCAACTCCGAAGCTGGTTCTCTGTGCAGGCTCTGAATATCTCAGCACAGGCAGGTCGTCGAACCATCCCTGCTTTCCTTACTTCTTCCTTTTACATGCTGCACACTCAAGAAAAAACAATGCAAGAGGGATTTGAACTACGTGAACCAAGTGCCTCAGGTCTCACAGAGGGGTCTGGGGACGCCTGGGGGACTGGAGCCAGGCTTAAGGGCCTGGGAGGTCCAACTGTTTTCATGATGCTATGAGGATGCTGATTGCTTTCTTTTATTTCCATTTTTCCCTGAATAATGTAAAGTGGAGTTTTCAGAGGTTAAATTAGAGGTGGTACCACGACAAACTGAATACAGAGCAGATATGAGAATGCAGCTGTCTTCTAGTCAGCCAGACACTAAAGGGACCTGCGAAAGTAGAAAACATTGCCACTCTTCTCCCAATTGTTTGAACATACTGCTATTTTTCATAAGAATATGTTATTTCTCTTAACGTGGTTTTATGATTATGATCATTTAAAAGTGAATACGTATTTAAGATGTCTCTCTTTCAATTTTTACTGTGATAAATGTCAATAGATATAATTTACATAAACAAAAACTTTTGGGATCCTCAATTTTTAAGAATATATAAAAGGGGCCTGAGGGGCCAAGTTTGAGAATTGCTGTTTGAGTAGGATACTAGACTATGCTCATTCTGCTACATGTAATTGTGCACATACAAGACATATGCTGCCTGGTATATAATTTTTTTTTTTTTGTAGTACTAGGGATTGAACCAGGGCCTTTGCGCCGAGCTACATTCCCACCACCTCCTTCCTTTTAAAATTTTGACTTAGGATCTCACTAGATCACTAAGTTGCCCAGGCTAGGCTCAAACTTGCACTCTTCCTGCCTCAGTCTTCCAGAGTGTGGGGATTACAGGTGTGTACCACCGTGCCCAGCTTGTCATCATTTAATAATCCCAAAATTTGTAAAGCTACAGTGCCATTTAAACCTTCAGAGACATGACTTTAAAGTCTGCCTGGCTGAGTTAAAAAAATTTTTCATTATTAAATATGAGATTTAAAAACCCAACTGATTCTATCCTGAGATAAAGAGTAAGTGAAAAGCTGGTTTAGTGATCACTCTGCCTGTTCACTACTTTAAGCTCGTCAAGCATATTGTTCAGAAGATTCTTTAAACTGGAGTTTTTCTTCCTGTTTCATGGGGAAGCTTTTCTCTATGTTTAGGTAATAGTATGCCGACCCAAAGTATGTGTAGGATTTTAGGAACTGGAGGAGGAAGAAAGCTCTTTATTAACTATATCTGCCCAACAGCTTCATGAAAGATGTGTGTGCATTTTTTCATAGATTTTTATTAAAATGTATCCAAAATTACACAAACTTATCATAATACATTGTGCCTTTTGCTTATAGCAACAAGCAATGTAAAAACCACATAGATGCAGTATTAAGTCGCAATTACATAAAGTTGACAGTAGTACCTAGTGTACGTGTCACTGTTTTAAATGTGGGTTATTAGGTTCTTGTTTTTAGGATATCTTTATTCCTCTGAATTACCATTCCCCTCCCCCTTTGCCCTCTTCCTGTTCCCTTGGACCCTTTGCCTATTGGGTGACATCTGTCCCCTTGTCTTTCTGCATCCATTATTTATCATTTTCTTTTGTTTGTATTTTGTCTTTTGTTTGTATCCCTCACTCAAATGAGGGATACCGTACGGTATTCAAGCGTGAGAGTCTGGCTTCTTTCACCCAACATATTTTCCAGGTCTATCCATTTTCTTATAAATGACTCTAAGTTTTCCTTCTTTATAGCTGGATAGTTCCATTATATATAGATACCACATTTTGTTTGTGTGTACATTTTACTCTTGTCAGCAAAGATTGAAGTAAGCTGCCAGGGTAAAAGTTTTGACCTGACTTAGTGTGCTTTATTTTGGAAGGAGGGTTCACAAAGCCTCAGTAGCCATTCCAGTTTTATGGGTCTACTACTTGATAGCATATAATCCATAAGATCTAGCTCAACACAACTACTGTGTTGCAGCTGCTGCCAAAGCAACGGTTCCTAGAAAACTTTTAATGGGGAAAAGAAAAGTCTGACAATGCCATCAGCAAGGTTCTCCTGAGCCCTGGCTGATTTTCAGGTCAGTTCTGGGGAGGGCAAAAGATGTGAAGTCCAGTTACTTGGTTGTGTAAACCAAATGGTATCTTTCTCCTAACCTCGAGGTCAAGATACTAAACTTCCTGTCAGCGTTTTGCAGATTTGTAATACATGATAACAACAAAAAGAACAACAAATGGTTTAACACCTGTGGTCTGCGTCCTGTTAAATAAGCATCATTTGGTAGAGATAAGATCATATTAGATATGCATTTCCAAAACATCCGCTCTAGCCCAGCACAGTGGCATATTCCTGTAGTCTCAGCTGCTCAGGAGGCCGCCGTGGTGGGATCACTGCAGCTCACAAGTTTGAGATTAACCTGACCAACGTGATGAGACTCCTGTCTGCCAAAAACAAAACAAAACTAAGTTCACTCTGTCCTCATACAATGTCCCCTGTGAGATTCCTACTGACTCACTGGGGGTGCTGTGCCCATCCCCCCCGGAGAATTGATGGCTTACAGGAAGTTTCCCAAGAGTCGAGGCTCTGGCATTGATAGTGTCAGTCCTCTGAGGCTGAGAAAGTGTCGCCGCCAGGGATGGACACGGAGTGGGAAGAAGAAGGCAGGGAAGAGAGTGCTGGCTGATGGTCTTGCAGACTGCAGTCCCCTCACAACATATTCCATCATCCCTTTCAAAAATAAGCCAGCAATCAGAGGTGGGCATTTGTTGTCCGGCCTTCCTGGCAGCATCCCTTCCGTTTTGGTCACAGCCTCCGTTCTTGCCCTCCTAATACAGTTCAGTGGAGCTGACTTAACATCCCATCTCAAGGTCCAGAGGCAGGTGTGTGACCCAGGACCAGCACCAACAGCATGAGTCCTCCCCTGACCGCAGTGACAGGTCGCAGAGGGCTGTGTGACACAACCCAAAGAAAGTGGAGCCCAGCCCTTCCCTGTCAACTATTTGAAAGACAGAATCTTTCTTGTATTGAACTTGAACTTGCATGCTGACCCATCTCTCCTGGTGGCCACTCTGAACCGAAGAGGCTACCAAAGCCTGAAGCCAACTCAAAACAGCTGGAACAGAGAGAAAACACGGCCAGGCACTTGATGTCCTAAAGCAGGCCTACTCTGGGACTTCTCAGAGCTAAATGGCAAAAGGTCTCCCTCCTTAGCTTAACTACAGTAGTTTGACTTGGGTTTTCAGTCATTTGCAACCAAAAGACAAGTCAATGTACAAGCCATGGGGGCTGGGGATTTAGCTCAGGGCTTAGAGTGCTTGCCCAGCAAACACAAGGTCCTGAGTTCGATCTCCAGCACAAAAAAAAACCAACAAAAAAACCACAAACCCGGCTTTCTCCATTAATTTTAAATCTAGATTTAAAATGTAAGTATAGGAACTTGATACTAAATATGCATATTTTTCATGCAGGACAAACACATGTTAACATTTAATCATATTTCTCCAGATTTTTAAGGTTGATGTTTCTATGTCCTTATCATGCTTCTCCCTCACTGAATTTCCTAATTTCTTGGACAAATGCAACATCATTTTGGAATTTAAGTGCATCTTTCATGTCTGTTTTTAAAGTGTACTTTGCACTTGAGTCTAGAAACAGTTTAGCATTCATTTGGGTCTTCTGAAATGTCCATAAATATCATGTAGTACAAGCCACTCTGTAACAAGCTATTTTCCACCCCAAATCATGTCTTTCAGATCTACAGATCTCAGCAGTTTCTTTTGTTTGCCATAATATTTTTCCATTCTATTGATAAACATTTAGATAATTTTCCATTTTATCTTCTTTTCTCTCTCCACCCAGTAGGTGGGAATTGAACCACGCCTTTCACACTGAGCTATATCCCCAGCTCCTTCTAAAAATTCTTTAAGACAGGGTCTTGCTAAGTCACTAAGCTGCCCAGGCTGGAACTGGAACCTTCGATCTTCCTGCCTCAGACCTGCAGAGTGCTGGGACTAATGGGGTGCGCCACCATCTGGCTTAATTTCCCATTTTCCACCAGCACACAAAGGCTGGTTTGACCAGCCCTGTGTGTCTATATGTGTACACGTGTGGGAAAGGTCTTCTCCTGGGTGACATGGGATGTTACTTTCAGTTTTAGTAGAAGCTGCCAAGGTGTTCTGCAAAGTGACATAAATCCAGGAGAGCTCACCAATGCAAACCACAGCAGCTTCTTACCAGCTTTCCTCCCAACTCCCAGTCCTGCTGCCAACACTAAGTAATATACAAGTGGTAGGGGATGAACTAGGCATGCCTTGGAAAAGGAGTCTAAAAGAAGGCCTGAGATCTTTAAGGTAGTACAGCAGATTGGCACATGCAGCAGCTGTATGCATGGAGTGTGGTGGGACACAGTGGGGACGGATGGTCTCTTCAGAATTCCAGGGGGCAAAGAAACAATTGTTCCATCTCCCCACTCTGTGCCTTTCTTAATCAAACCCAAATTTGCATGAACATTTGAGGAAAGCACACACAACTAAACGACACAACTAAATCCAGAAGAGAAGGGTTTCTCTCCCTGTCCTGCCATTTGTACAGAAACAGCATGTGTGCCAGAGAGAGATGGTCCTCGGGAAGGCTGGGAAGTCTTGGTCCTGGACAGAGTGCAGATTAAAGATGGAGCAAAAGGAAAAATAAGATTCTGGGCTGGTAGTCAAGCTTTTTGCTTCATGGCGATGAGAATGCAGCTACCTCTGGCCCCGGGTCGTGTAACATGGGTCAACACAAGATAGAGTCACTGTGGAGTGATGGCATGTAATCTATAGGTTGTATTTTCATGTGTCTCTGTCAAATATCTTCCAAGAGAACTGATGCCACCTTTGATCTACGTGGCTCAGGACAGAACAGGTGAGAAGGCAGACACAGTGCAGAGGCAGGTGGTAGGACACTGGGAAGAAGAAGCCAGCACAGGAGACAGAGCAGAGTCCCTCCCCACAGACAGCAAAGGACTAGGTGAGGACCATCCATGGGCATTTGAACAAGTGGCCCTGCTCTCTTCATGGGTGTTCATGTGTGTAAGGACTTGAGGGAGGTTTTGTGAGGCAAGGTTGAAGATGAGCAATCCTAGCTGTATCCTGAAGAGGGGAAACAGACCACAGAACAAGAGCAGCAGGGGCAGAAACGGGCCTGCAGGAGAAGACAGGCAGCACGCAAGTCCCTTTGGAATAATCAGCCAGAGGACATAAAGCGGGACGCCTGGATTATGAAAGCAGAGAAATGCTGAAGTAATAACCGGGCCTGAGACTTAGAGGAAAATCATTAAATTTGTGGGAATGGAATTTTGGGGGAAATCCAGAGAGTGAAGGGACCTGCGGAAGAGCTCAATCCTTGACCTTCCTCTTCCTGATATAAAGTGAGCTCAAGAGTAAAGGTTCTTGGCTTCTGGGAGACCTTGAGATGGCAGAGATCGCTGAGTCCTGTACCTTCATTCCAGGAGCTCACAAATATCCACTGAGGGCTGATCTCCCAGCGCCATCTGCTTAGGGGTGGGATGAAGCTCGAGTCCTAAAACACTGAGCATCCAGAAAAAGGAAAAGCTGAGAGATCCATTTAGCTGGGGAGCACGGCATCCTATCTTCATTTCCAGTAATGAAGCCAGAATAATAAAGGTCGGAAAAACTGAACAGGGACTTGGAGCTAGATTTGTATAGCAATTAGACAAGATGAGGTGGGGAGGCATCAAGAGGAGTTGGTCGTCCTTGCCAGAGTACAGAGATGTCCTGGTCTTCAGCAAGCCAATGATAGGACAGTGCCCAGGCTACTGTGAGTGGGTACCAAGGGTTCTGTCTGTCCCACACCCATTCTTCCTCTGGCCAATTTTCCTTTCACCAACCACTCTTTCTTCTCTCTCTGGTCACGTGGCATGGCGTTGTGGAGAGAGAGGTTAGCCATTGACCCAGTTGCAGGGGACAGCATGTGACCCTCTCCTTGGGCTCATGCCAAACCAACCCATCTAGAGTCAATCTTTTCCAGAATGATTCAAAAAGAACCATTCTCTTTCCATGAGAAGGTTAGGACAGTAGAATGAAATCCTGGAGCTTCTGGGAGTCACCTTTGCCACCACTAGGACAGGACACGCCTGGGAACAAAGCCAGTACAAGAAACCAGTGCTGAGATATCAATAACTGCCTTTCAATAGTTGCATTTGAGCAGCTGGATCTGGCCATTCCTGAACCCACTTTGTCTCAACCCTCCATGTATTGTTTATTCCACTTAAACAAGGTGATTGTCACCTGGAATCAACTAATACAAATATATTTCAGAGAACTTCTCATTAATAATGAGTAGATATTCGAATTGTATCTTTTATAATTTTTAAAATAAATTAGAGTGGATTAAGGCTTTCTGAATCATAATCTCCATGATTTTTCTTGCATCCTGACATTCAAGGGTTAGGGCCACAGCCCCTGGGGCCTGGTATGGCACATGTCTCTGGGCATGCTGGCGACTACTCATTAGGTAACAACGACTTAAATCACAAGTGTATTCTGCAGTTTTAAAAGTACCTCCACACTTACTACTATGCTTCAGTCATAAACCATCCGGAGTGGGTTGATTCCTACGCCCTTGAATCAGCAAGGCTGAAAAGGTACAGACAGGCCTTTCTCGAACCTGCACAGTCAGACAGCAGCCACATCTCCAGGATGGGCAGGACTCTGGATGCGGCTCTCCTTTTCACACACCAGCTTCCTTAAAAGTTCACAGCCAGTGTGTGGAACTAAGGGGCAGCAGAGAAGAGGCAAGCCCATCTTCCCTGGGCACCCACAAGGGTGAGGAGGGAGCAGAGAAAGAGGGAGAAATGGCCTAGTGGAGGCTGGAAGACTTGCATCTAGGAAAGCTATTGACTATCCTTTTTCTTTCAGGGACTTATGTCATCTTTTTTGGCCACCCAGCACATCTGGACACCCTGCCTGTGAGTCTGCCTCTCAAAGTTAGGGCAAAACTTGCTTTTCCAGGGTCCCCTCCCATCTATGGCAAAGGCCATGGACAAGGTACTACCAGTTAGTGTGCCCAGGTGGGAGCTGCAATGGGAAGCCAGGAGGCTGTTCTCGGGAGGGTGGCAGGGCCCTGGGCAGCGGAGGCAGTGGTGACTCCAGGGTGTAATCCAAGCATAATCTCCAAGGCTGCTTCTCTGGCCATCCTGCAGATTCCACAGCTACCTAATATGCTTTAAAAACAATTCCCTTTCTGCTTAGCTGAGCAAGAGAGGAGTCTGTCGTTCATGCCAAGAAGGTGGATGATGCAATCTGGAAGGCATCAGTGGTCTTCGTGTGGACAGTTCTCTTCCCCTACATCCCGTCTATGCCATCGGTCCCCTGTCCACATCTTGGCCATGTGTGTCCTCCTGGGAAGAAAGCAACCCTGCCTGCTCGCTCCCCCCACAACCTCTTGCTCCAGCATCTGCCACTATTCAAGACGGTCACACAGAGTCACAGGACTCTAGGCTGAGCCTTGATCAGTCTGGCTTCTCTCTCCTGGGCACGTGCCCCCTGGCTGGGATCCAACATAGGAGCAACGCTCACCTGCATCTTGCCCCTGGGCCTAGCCCCACAATAAAGAGATTCACTGGTTTCTATTTGGTGAGACTTTTGTCCCACAGCAGCTGGATGTGGTGCAGGGAACACTAAATGCCAGGGAAAAGGAGTCTGCTGGTGCTTCTGCATGGGTCCTGGAAGAATAGGAAACAACTTAGTATGGACTTGGCATTATTTTAAATGTTCCATCTGCTCTAAGCCAGTCTACTAGATCTCCCAAAAGGCTCTCTTGGCAGGTGTTCAGAGAGACAAAGACACTCCCTCCTCCAGAGATACAGACACCTGCCTGCATCTTTATGTGCCTGTCATTTCTCCCTTCACCAACTGGATTTATTGAGCACCTGCTCCATGCCAGGCCTGAGAATATGATGGTGGGAGAAGCCCGGTTCTCATGAAAGTCATGTTCTAGATGGGCACCAGAGTTGGAGGAATTCTGGTCATTGGGCCTGGCATTTGGGCTCCCCAGGAACAAGATGCACTTTAGATAATTACTGTTTGATCAAACATATAAAAGACCCAAGAGACTTAAAACTGTTATTTGGATCGTGTAAGTGGCTTCCTCCTCCTTCTTTCTGGGCCAAGGGGTGGTGTGAGGTGGTGAATAAAAATGATTTGTTGGTTTAACCTGCAAATCTATCTGTGTGTGCATTTTTTATTGTTAGGTACAAGAAGAGGGTTTTACTGGAGCAACATAAAACCAAATCTGTTATACAAGTAACACCCTGACCCCCTGCCCGAATCACCAGGGACCATTGACAAAAAAAAAGCTAATAAACAAAACAATTTTAGATTTGGTAAAGCACAGTGAAGGAGATAAGACTGAGTACTGTGGGAAGGGAGAGAGGACTACTTTATATGGAATGGCCAAGGACAGGCTCCCAAGGAGATATTGGAATAATAACAGACAGCCACGCAGGGTCTGGGGTAAGGGCACTCCAAGCAAAGGGAGCAAGTTCAGTAAGGTTGGAAATAAGTGCTACAAGCCATTGCACGCTCACAGGTGTATGGGAGAGAAGTGGCCAGAGGCCAAGTACACTGGAAAAGAGAACTGGGGAAACAGGCATGGTACTTATACCCCTGAAACAACAGCTGGGTAACCCTAGAACCAGTCAACTTTTTTCAAGTGGAGCAAAGGTCTGGGGAGCAAAGAAGTGGGGTCACTTGGTTGGACATTGCTGCCCTCACACACACACTGGATGGGTCTGTAGCCGAGCCCTGGGATCGGAATAAAAACTAGCTGAGACTCAGAAGAAGAGACAGCAAATAAAAGTAGTCTGGGGTGTAATGCATGACAGGCTCACACTAGGACATCAAGGAGTCCAGGAGAGGGAGACAAGGACAAACTCACAGAACTCGCGGTCAGGATTATGTTCCAGATCCTGTGCCCAGAGCTTTGATGTATTGGTGAGTTTGAGCTCCTCTAAATCCCATGATAGAGTTGGTGCTCTCACTGCCTCACAGTAGCATGGGAGGCTGGATGCTGTGCACACTCCCATCCAGCAGGGATGCGCCTGGGTGGCTGGAGTCAAGCTGGCATGGTGGTGCCTTCTGCTGCCACTCTCCATGGCCCTTGGAGACTCCTCTCCAGATTTCTAAACTTGGAAGCCTCAAGAAGACTAGGAACTGGGCATGGTGGCGCAGTTTGTAATCCCAGCTCCTCAGGAGGCTGAAGCTAGAGATTAGAGAGTCAGAGCCCAGGCTGGGCAACTAAGAGACTTGGAGAGACCCTGTCTCAAAATAAGGAATAAAAAAATGCTGGGAATGTAGCTCAGTGCAGATGTGCTCCAGGTTCACTGCTCCCAAGAACACACACACACACACACACACACACACACACACACACGCACGCACGCAAAGGACACTGGGAAAGTGTACTGGGTCTATGTTTGGGAGTTGATACCTTAGACTGATGGAATCAGCTCTGAGGCAGAGCTGCAATTCTTCAGATTCTCTCGTGAAAGTCATCGATCACCTCTCTGCGACAACACTGCCCATCTTGCTGTAAGAGTCTAGGATAGAGCCAAAGGAGGAAGAGGCAGCACCAACTCTAACTTCAGGAAGGTTCCTGGAGACTCCCTTTTGGAAGTGACCACTTCTCTCCCCAGTAAAGAATGAGACTTGAATGAGGTTCCCAGGCAACTTTTCTGCTGGGGGCATGGAATAGAATCAGGAGACAAGGGGCTCCCGGCCAAGGCATAGACAGAACCAGGCAGAGGAGAGTTCACAAAAAGAGAACAAGACCAGAGACACTGTGGGAGAGACTGTACTGTGCTGAACTGGCTGAGGTTGGGGCACGGGGAGCAGCCAAGGTCATGCCCACCAGGCAGGCAGGCAGAGAGACAGACAGACATCTCTTCCACGCCCTGGTATTTCTGACTCTAGGCTGCCAGCAGGTCTGGGTTGGAGGCAAGGATTTGCATTTCAAGTAAGTTCCCAGGTGATGCTGCTCCAGATGAGGGTGGGACAGGCCGCGCGGTGGCTGGAACACTTTGGGAGTCTGTCCAGCAGGGGAACCTACTTTGCCCTTGTGTGGCCCCTGGAAAGAGGTTGAGAATCGCTCATGTAGAGTTTGTCTGGTTGCAATTTACAACAGAGGCACATTTTCCAGCTTTACAAAGTGTTTTCACATATATTACCTCCTTATCCTCCCAAACTCACCTCCGTTCACAGAGGTGATCTACAACAAAGCCCTGTGAGGCAGAGTGACCCCAAGACTTCACAGATTCCCGCCCACATGGCTTGACGTACTGTGCTCTGCCTTCGGAAGGGTCAAGGGCAGCATGGGGCAAAAGGCATCAAAGTGGAGAGCGGGACCCTTCCTACCTCTGCTCCCTATTTCACAACCAGGCCTTGTAGCTTTGTGTGAGTGCCAGGTGTCCGCAACAGGACTGTGATCTTGAAAAACATCAAGCACCATGTGTAAGTCAGGAGTCTCCAGAGAAACTGAACCAATAGGCAGGCAGACAGACAGACAGACAGACAGACAGAGAAATAGCATGAGAGAGAAAGATACGGAAAGAGAAAAGGATTTGGGGGTTTATTATGGACTATGCAATTATGCTTTTCTCTCTCCATGTAGATATAGGTATAGTTATAGATAAGGACATAGATATATACTATGCAATTATGGAGGCTGGAAAGTCCCATGATCTGCAAGTTGGCAATCCACGAAAATCAATATGAGGTATGAGCAAAATTTACAGTGAATGTTAGTATTTTAAAAAATGTATTACAGTAAAAGACACTGTCATTAATCCCTCTCTAAATACTTCCCACCCTAGCTTTGAACACACTAATCCCATTGTTCTTGCCCCTTTCTGAAGCAGTTTTCTAAGTCTTTATGAGGTGTAATAAAAAAAAGAAAATATGGTGAATGCTGCTGCTGGCTACCATCTGATGGAAAGACAGGCTTGTAAAAACATTATGGTGTGTCCTCATCTACCTTATTCACCGGATCTGGCACCATGTGAATTCTGGCTCTTCCCCAGAGTCAAATGACCATGGAAAGAAAACACTTTGGACCAATTCAGGACATTGGGACAACCATGACAATGCAACTAAAGACATTCATGATCTCTGAGCATCCCTTGGCCTACTGGAATGGATACATAAAGTTCACTATCAAGCCACTCTTCTTTCCTGACAGTAGTTCTCGAACCATCGTATCTACTGACATCTCTGAAGGGCTGGTCAGAACACAAACTGCTGGGCTTGGTCACTGCACTTTCCATTCAGCAATTCTGGGGCGGGGGCGAGGATTTAAATTTCAAGTAGGTTCCCGGATGATGCCAACTCCGGGTCCAGGAGCCACACTCTGAGCACCACTGACCTACCACTGACCTACAAGTCTGCCCCGCTCACAAGGAAGAAGGGTTGGAATCCTCCCAAGTGTAATTCTCAAGAAGGAATGGTAGAAAAGACGAGAAGTTTCAAGATAATTCAGCAGGGTCTTAAAGAGCTGGTTCCTCAAACAATACCTGATAGAAAATCCTGTAAATAAAAGAAGCAACAAAGTGAGACCCAAAAAGTCAGTAGGAGTCAGTGAGATATGAAGCAGAGGATACAAAGCCGGGTCCAGGCTAGTGCTTCGCTTCAGCAGTCAAATATCAGTATCACAATTTTTATCATATTTACCAACCACCAGCATTACGATTTCCTTAAGTTTTTAAAACTGACTTATTTTTGTTACATATAATGTAGCCTTAACTTAAACAAAAATAAAATATTAATAGTAGTAAGAGCAAGCGCTTATAAATACAGTTGGCTTTCTGTATCCATGACGCTTTTACTTCTGCCAATTCAACCAACCACAGACCAAAAATAGTAGAAAACAATAGTGCCTGTACTGAATGCGGGTAGGCCTTTTTGCTTGTCATTATTTCCTGTATAATACAGTTTAATAGCTGTTTATGTAGCATTTACATCGTGTTAAATATTATAAGTAAATTAGAGGAGATTTAAAGTACACAGGATTCACATGGGTTAAATGCAGATACTACTCCATTTTGCTTGCTTGTTTGCTTGCTTATGCGACAGAAGTCTCCTGTGTTGCCCAGGCTGGTCTAGAACTCCTGGCCTTAAGCAAACTTCCTGCCACAGCCTCCCAAGTAACTGGAAGGGATGCACCACCACACTGAGCTCCACGTTATGTAAGGGACTTGAGTATCCATAGATTTGGGTAGCTACAGGAGAGAGGGGCCCTGTTAATCCTCCTTGGATTCCAGGGAAGGACTGTACTTGATAAGTGCCAGGGATGTACATGTGTACCTGCATTTATACTCATATATACACATGGTCATGTGTGTGCGTGCATGTACACACATATACATATTATTACAATCCTCACAGCAACTCTAGTAGCATGTTATGATCATCCTCATTCCGCAGAGGAGGAACTGCAGCCCAGACAGTAACCCTGCCCGAGGCCACACAGGCAGGCTTCCATCCCACATGGCTGGCTCCAGCATGTGGGCTCACAAACCCTGAAAGCAAGAGTTTCATGGATTAACTACATGTTAAGTAATTTGTCAGGGGCCACCAAGCTAGCAATAACGTGGGACTGAGATTTGAGTCCAGCTAGTCTGATTGCCAAACCTGAGTGCTTAACTCCTCCGTGCCTCCCCGTGTGGGCTGTGGACGGTTCTAGTGACTGAGGACGGTGCTGAGCTGCGACAGAAGTGTGACGGAACCCACCCTGTGAAAGGGGCTTGAGCCTTGCGCTACAGATGCCTGCTTGCCTCCTCTGGACCTCCCAACCTCTAAAAAAAAACCCAAAAGCTCATATCCACTAGTTTCCATCATGAAAACAACTGTTTCTGTTTTTAAAAAATACATATACAAGTCTATTAAATACAGATATACCTGGTTTAACAACCCAGCTATTTAACACTGTTTGGACTTACTGCCAGGGTGCACTGTTTGGACTTCTCACTGGCGATTAGGATTTACTTTTTTTTTTTTTTTTGGCACAGTTCTGTACATCTTGTTGATGGAGCTTCAAGTCTGTTTTGTACAGTACACCTTGTTTATAGGGTACTGTAATTTTTACTGAGTGTACTGTAGTTTTATGTTCTGTTATACATTACAGTAATGTGTGTAAGAGTTATGCAAATAAAAGGCAAGCCACCAAGTTGGAGTTTCCTTTGACCATTTCTTGGTCCTGAACATTGCAAGGTACATACAGTACTATATACAATTCCTCATTTAGCGATCGATTCATGTAACAACCTAGTTGCAAGAACAGAACCCGGTTGTAAAACCAGGAGTGTTTCTATGAGTTTTCACCATATTGACTCCATACTGTCCCTAAGCACTCTATCCAAATACCACCTCCTGCTCCTTTCTCTGGAAGGAGATGGGTTGTCCAGGCTGGGAAACAACACTGACCTATGTAAAACTTTCCCAATCCTCTGCAGGCCAGCCTGGAGTCATCCTTAGGACTATTCCCCAGGAAGTGCTGGAAGACATGCACCCCAGACAGGGGCCAAGTGCGTCATGGAAGCCTGACTTTCCCAGAGCTTATCAGGCAGGACAGTTGTAAAAGGGGAAAGACGCTGAGGCCAGTTGGAAAGCAGGAAGGACTCTCAGGCCTGGAGCTCTCCCTCCTCATCCTGCTCATCCGGCTTACCACCTGGACACGAGCACAATGTAGGTACCCCTGGGTGGGCAGAGCAGAAAGGGGGGGGGGGCAAGGTCATGGGAACCACTGTGGCTTGACTTCTGCCCCCAAATCCTCAGTCATATTCATGGCCTGTGGTCATTTCTGTGGGTCAAGAGTGGGTAGGAAACAAGGTGAGATGGAGCTGGAGGAGAAAAGTAGTTCTTCTGGCCCCAACATTTCCTTGACAGGAAGTTCGTGGTGTTCACTTGAATCTGAATGTCATGAACATCTAAAGAGATAACAGAAGTAAAATAGTGCAAGCGTAGTTCATCAAGAGATACAAAGAACTCTTACACTTATCTAGAAAGCGGACCTGTGGGATGACAAGGAGGGATGGAGACAGAGAGAATGGAAGGACAAATGACCAAATGGCTTCCAGAATGGTTTCCGGAACCATTGGGTGACTCTCCTGATGACTGGGGGAAAGAACAGCGCTCAGTCAGACATAGGAGCAGGAAGATACCTTTGCACCACAGGGGTCTTTAAAAAAACCACTAACCAAGGACTGAGGTATAGTTCAGTGGTAGAACTAGCACTTGCCCAGAGCTAATGCTTGCAGAGCCCTGAGTTCCACTCCCAGGGCTGCCAAGCAAACAAATGGGACCATCAATCAGGTACAGGGAGGAGAATACCTTGAGAAAACAGAGACTGAACCCGGAGGAACAGGTCTGCAAGCCAAAGGGACCCCAAACTGCTAGCAACTACAGAAGCCAGGAGAGAGGCATGGAACACATCCATCCTCATGAAATGAGATGAGACAGGGTCTTGCTAAGCCAGAAGTTGTTCAGGCTGGGCTTGAGCTTGCGATCCTCCTGCCTCAGCCTCCCAGAGTACTCAGATTACAGGCCCATCGTGCACTAGCATGCCTACCTCCGACCTGTCCTTTTCACAAAAGCCTGAAGATTTTTACCTGGGGAGGCTGTGGAAAGCCCTCTACCACCCAAGCACTCTGACCCTGAGAAGTGTCAGGTCTCCTGGGGTCTACTGGAAGGTACGGCTGGTGGGGACAACCTGAGGGGCAGCAGGGGTAAAGAAAAGAGGATGTGTGTGACTATGAATGGAGGCAGATGCTCAGAGAGTACCGCTGCCAGGCCAGAGAGGAGTGCCACATAGCTGGGTCCATCCGTCCCTGGGACAGACAGACCTGTACTGCCATCCCCAAAGGAGGGCTGAGACCCGTCATATAAGGCAAGTAGAGCTCAGCAGTGCGGTCCACGGTTCCAGACCAGCTGGGCATCGCTTCTCGGCCTTTTGGCTAAGATCAAGTGCAGACCAGTTTGGGCATGGTGGCACACACCCATCACCTCAGCAGTCTGGCAGCCTGAAGCTGGAGGCTCTCGAGCTTCAGCCAGCCTAGCAAGACCAATTCTAAAAAAAAAAAAAAAAGAAAAGGACCAGGCGTTGTGAGTTTAAGGAAACAAAGAGAAAAGTGGATACAGTAGGCCACTACAAGGTTACTGTCAATATCCCAGTACGCTGTCCAGAGGGAGCAAGAAGGGCCCCCAGCACAGTGTAGCCCGGGAGCAGCACAGCACACACTGTCACCATCCTGACACAGGACTCCCTCCTCCCGCACTTGGGGACTTGCCCTTGTCCTCTCCGTTTCTGCGGGGCCCCGACCCAGCCCTGCCTGCTAAGCCACTCGGAGACAGCAGGGGCGACCTGGAGATCCGGGCAGCAACCACAGGACGAGAGACTCTCCCTGCGCATGCTGTAGTCCAAACTGCTGAGAGCCACACGTGAGAAGAGCCAGCAAATGCCTGTCCTTCCTCAAATCCCACTCAGTAGAGCCCAGGAGGTGCCTGTGACAGCAAGACAGGATGAGGCATTGGTACAACACGCAGGCTGTCATGTCTGCTGTCACTTGGAGTTTATGTGGCTGGAGGGTGTTTCCAAAGCTTCAAAATCCTGTAAGAGCTCTTCTTGTCCAGGGAGAGTACAAGGGGAAAGAAGAAAAATCGGGGTAAGTAGGGAGCCAAAGCAGGCGCTAGAGAGACACGGGATGGACATCTGAACTTCACTGATCGTCTGACTGTGGAGTGAGAACAGAGGTGCTAATGGATGTTTCAAAGACACGAATTGTTCAGTAGGTTAAACCTGGTGAAAAAGCCTGAAAAACTAGAGAGGGACGCAACAACTCTAATTGTCCTCAACTTGAGCAGAACATTCTCAGCCTCACGCGACTCCACATTTCTCAGCAACTCTGACAAGTCTGCTAGCCCCGTGGCGTCCTTGGCTGAGCGTGGCCGGACCCACCACTCCCGCTCTTCCTGGGCCCCAGAGGCCCTGACTCCTTTCTGACACTCCCGGCAAAGCTCTGGCCCTGCCTGCTGCGGCCTCTGCTTCTACGCTGGCACCGGCTGTGGCCCATTGCTCTTGGCTGGACTGGCACTGAGGGATGCAGCAGGTCCACACAGGCTCCACACCATCCGCCATGCAGGGTGGCGGCAGCTTTGGCAGTGGCCTCCTGGCTCCTGTCCCACCGTGCTGTGGTTAATCAGGTTCTTACATTGAAAAACAAATGGTGCTTGTATCAGAGAAAATATAGATGCATGTAATCTCAATTTTGCCTGATTGTAGTTGGCTGGGATGCCAAACCAACAAAACGCTCACATCTAATTTTCTGTCTCTGAGACCAAACTGACTGCTGTTAATGGAACTTGGCTTTGATGGTGGGTAGCTGATGCCAGGAGGCACTCCCGAGCCAAGAGTCCCACAGCAGTGGGGCCGCCGCGCGTGTGCTGGGCGGTGCGTTCTCTCCCATCTGCCGGGAATCCTCCCATTTTCCGGAGAAGGCCAGAGTGGATAGGGTAAGCAGGCCCGGGCCTTTCTGAGGTGCAAAGCAGGCCTCTGGGGATGCAATGAAAAGCTGCAGAGTCTGGGAGGGGGAGGGAGGGCTTAGCTGCAGAAGTTGCAAAAGTGTAGTTTGGAAGAGACTACCAGTTTCTTCACTTGATTATTTTTAGAGCCTGATTTCTAATAGCACATTGCACTCAGACTTCTTTGCAGTGAGGTGTAACCACTTGACTAAGCTCCTGCCAGTGTGTTATTAGCAGAACTGGAACTTCTGAGAAATCTCTCAAAATGAGAAGGGGTAAGTGTTTCTTCTTCTCTTTTTTCTGTTCTGTTTCCAGGAATACAGATGTGATGGTTGGGGCTTCGGCTTCCATTATGGACTGACTATGAGGACAGGGGCCATCCTAGGATGTGCAGAGCAGGGAGCTGGAAGGAAGATGGGCCTCTGGGATTCATGGGGCTGCCAAGGACAGCGAGGGGCTGCCTGCACTGCATACCTGCAGACTGCTTCCCTGGCATGTGGCAGGAAAGCAGACTTCTACCTCACAGCACTGTTACTCTGGGTTGTCCACTGTAGGCAGCAGAATCTAGTTCTCACTGACTAAAGTTTCGGCACATAACCAGGTCATAGAAAATAAAAATTTCTACCCTCAGTTTCTACCCTTGAGGGTATTCAAAGGGAATTAGAATAACTTACGGGGCAGAGGACAGCAGTAATAGCAAAAGAGAACATGAATTCGGCCCTCCCATTCCTCTCTTTTCTTCCCCTCCACCCATCATCTTTTCCCCTCTAACATCTCTGATGGTTAATATTCTTCTCTAAATGGTAGAAGTCAGATTTTTGGTTGTCTTGGGGGTGGGTGGTTTGCCAGCAGAAGGGAGCACAAACAGCCCTGTAGGAGGCTAAAACAGGTTTGTATCTGGACCTGGGTGGTGGCTACACAAATGTAGTGCAGACCCAGTAACATTCATCCCACACTATCCCTAAGATTAGTGCGTTTTCTTTTATGTATGTGGTACACTAACAATAACAATTTATAAAAAAAAAATCCTTCAGCTTTTTATGTGCTTTAGCTATATTAGCTTTAGAGACATTTTGCTCCCCATATTTGCTTTGAGCTTTATATAATTGGGGGCCCTCCCCGTTTTCCTTATGAACTGAACCTCCTCTTTGTCAGGTTGGGGAAGCGCGCAATGAACATTCACTTTCCCAGACTCTTTGAGCTGGGAGTTGTTCTGAGACACAGTGAAAAGCCAGCAGCAGTCCCCTGAGTATGGCTTCTCGTCAAGCTATCATTTTCTTGATTTAAGCGAGGGCTGGATTCAGCTCTCATGTGTCTTGCGTTCTGTTCTCCCTGTCCCTGTTTCTCTGCTCCCTATCCTTGTTTTTTGCCAAGTGTGGTGGCACAGGCCTCTAATCTCAGCACTCTGGGAGGCTGAGGCAGGAGAGTTGCAATTTTAGCCAGCCTGGGCAAGTTAGCAACTCAGTGAGACCCTGTCTCAAAATAAAAAAAGGCTGGGGATGTAGCTCAGTGCAAAGGCCCTGGGTTTAATCCCTACTGCTGCAAAACAATGAAGAAAGGAAAGAAGGAAGGAAAGAAAAAAGAAAGAAAGAAAGAAAGAAAGAGAGAAAGAAAGAAAGGAAGAAGGAAAGAAAAAAAGAAAGAAAAATTTCTTATGATGATGAAGCCAAAACCAACGTCTAGGGAAGATGAGGCAGAAAGAAGAGCAGAGCCCAGCTGTGGCTCTGAGTAGCCACACAAACCTGGGTGGTCCGTTTCCTTCATGTGACAAGAGAAAAACAAATCTCAATGTGTGTAAGCCTCAGTGCGGGGTTTGGGTACATTTTAACAATTCCTAACTCAGATATGCTGCTTTTATCTTGGGATGTGTCAAAAACTTTTAAAGACAGAACAGGACTTTGGGTGCTAATATTTGTGGCTTCAGATCATGGCACAGCAAAGGCCAAGGGAGAAAAAAGCGGGGGGTCCCACCAAAGGCCCCAAAACTAAACCTCATCTGCACGCGCCCCTTGCCCCCCGCACTGCTCAAGGCAGGGTGCAAATGCCCCCACAGGTGGAGAGGGCTGAGAAGCGTGACTCCACGTACAGAGGATTTTGCTTTATCTAAATGTGTCTGAGGGCCAGTCTTAAAGGCCTATGTCAACTGCACTGCTGTTTCTCAATCTATCGTTAACCAATTTCCATTTTTGGTAAACACAAACTTTACTTTCTAGTTTGCATTGAGAAAACCAAGGCTTTTCCCTCCCCTCAAAAATTTCCTAGCATTGTCTTTTTTTTTTTTCTCCCCAGTAGTGGGCATTTAACCCAGGGCTCTTTCACCGTGTGACATCACTCTTTTTTTTTTTTTTTTTTTTTCTTCTGAGACAAGGTCTCTTGAAGTTGCCCAGGCCGGGTTAAACTTATCATCCTCCTGCCTCAGCCTCCCAGAGTGCTGGGATTACAGGCATCCCAGCATTCTTGAACCACATGTAGGATCTTCCCTCCCAAACACACGTGCCTAGAAGTTTCTGATCCCCTGCTTATGCTGCGGGAGAATCAGTGGGCTAATTCAAGTTCCCTATGATTCTTCGAACTGAAACAGAAACCCTGGTAACTCCAGCAACGTCACAACTACTAGAGGAAAATGAGTCATGTATGTGATAGAAACAAGCAGTGGAGGAAAACAGAGGGCGTTGCCCTGGGAAAGAAAAGTAGAGGGACCAGTTTTGCCCCCAGTTGGGCTCACCTTTTGCAGGATCAGCCAGCACCTGACCCTTCGGCTCCCCTCAGGCAATCTGTGCCACTTCCACGTCCCTCCGGAACTCTCCTGCCACCCTCCTTTGCTCAAGGTCAACACTGAACGGCAGCCCAGGGAAGCAACCAGCTGCCTTCTGGCCTGTTCCAAGGGTGGTGTCAACCAGGAGAGCCGCCCGGTGGTCTGGCCCCGGAAGCCCTGTGTATTTAGAGGGTGGGGCTTTTCAGTCCCCTTCCCGGGCTGGAGGCCAGTGGGGCACAGACGGCAGATGGAGAAGGAGCACAGGGAGGAAGGAATGGTCAGACAATCTCCCCAGGTTTCCAGGAGGAAGCCCTCCTCCCAAGTTCTTTGTCAGGTTTCACAGTCAAATTCAGATCCTTATAAACATTTGCAGAAACCATAAAAGCTAAATGACGTGGTAGACTGGGTAGAGAGAAACCGCGGACGATGTCTTCCCTCTGCTCCCTATGTACCCGAGGTGTTTGGAGAAGGGGAGGGAGGAGGACCAGAAAGCCGTGCTATCTGGGATCTCGCCACAGAGTAAGAATTGCAGCATGTGAGGGGCTGAGAGCTGCCAGGATGCTGGGGCTGAAGGTCATGGCCTTGAGCTGTCAGGAAAGTGGAGGACCCCTCAGCAGGAAAGCTTGCGACCACGCAGACCCATCTGGTCGCTTCCCTCCTCCTCTTTCAGGTCTAGATGCTGCTAGCCTGGAGCCTCCCAGGATAGTGGGGAGCTCAGGGAGGTGTGACGACCATGGACCCTACATTCAAGTCCCAAGTTCAGAGTTCAGTCCTCCATTTCCCAGATGAGAAATCAGGCAAATTACCAACCTCTCTACACCTCAGTTTCCATGTCTGTAAAAGGGATGAGTGTGTCAAGCCCAGAGAATATTTTAAGGGTTAAATGAGTTTATCTTTGTAAGCTCTCAGTGTGGGCTCTCACACATGGTGTCACAGAATGGGTCATGAGCATGGGCCAGAAATCCGAAGATGAAGGTACTGAGGGTGTAGGGTCTCCCCACCTGCACTTTTTCTCAGTCCTGACTCTGTGACACAGAGAACCTTGACCAATCTGTGACCTATCCAGCTGCATGTTTTCCCCGCAAGCAACAAAGCCAGGATCTCGAATGTTCCCAGGTACTGATAAAGGTGTACAAGTTGCAGCTCTAAACACTGAAAGAAAATGGCTACATCTCTAAGCCAAAATTCCTTAAACTTTCATCTAAACCCAACACTCCACTCTGTCGTGGTGGACACACCTAAGTAGGATGCCCCCTTCTCTCACTGTCCATCGCAAGAACGACGCAGCCTTCTCTAGAAGTAAGTTCCCAGAATAGATGTTGTGGATGACCACCATGAGGGTTAGTGATTCCTTCTTTGAAATCTCAGCTGGCCTGTGTCAGCTCAGTTGGGGAACTCCCTGTAGGAACTTCCTTGCTGTCACTCAAGCTGGTGGCTCGAGCCAAGGGTTTGGCTGGGATGGAGCACAAGGTGTTGGCAAGACCATCCCTTCTTCTGGAGGCTCTAGGGGAGAATTCACTCCTTGCCTTTTCCAGGTTCCAGTTGCTGTGGCTATTCCTTGGCTTGCAGCCACATCTCTCCATCTCTGCCTCCACAATCTCATCGCCTTCTCCTCTTCTGTCTGTCTGAAATCTCCCTCTGCCTCCTTCTTATACAGACACTCATGATTCCATGTAGGGTCAGCTTGGATAACCCAAGGTCATCTCCCCATCTCAAGCTCATAATCACAGCGATAAAAGACCTTTTGGCCATATGAAGTGACTTCCCCAGGTTCTAGGGATTAAGATGTGAATAATTTTTGAGGGGGCCACTATGCAGCCATCACAGCTGTATTTTGGCCAGGAGTAGTGTCATCCACAGGAAGCAGGTGAACAGAGGGTGAAGGAAGAGAGGTCTCTCCAGAGGGAGGTTGGGCTATGGTGACCAGAGTGGGCATCCAACAACTTCTGGATGCCCATTCTATAGGCAGAGTCCAAAGCATACTCCCAAGATGCCCCTCTGAGATGCTCCTGTTTATTTCTGCAGCGCTAGAGGTGGGCAGTGTAAAGGCTGCAGAGTTGGAGAACACAGAGGAAGGGCTGTTCTAGTGGCAACTACAGAGGACATGTAAATGCTAGAGGGCATAAACTTTCACCTCCACGGTAGAGTGAGCTGCCCTTGTGAAGCCACTGCAGGGGCTCAAACAGCAATACACAAATGGAAGCAGAGTGAACTGTAAGGCATCAGAATCCAGCTTCCTTCTTCTTTCCTAGGAGACTTCCATTTCTCCACCCTTCATTTATTTCAAGTTAGGTATCCCAAATCCTGCCTGGTCCTCTCTGCATCTAGTGCTACATTCTCCCTAATCCACACCATCATTCACTCTCCATCCCTGCTCAGGTCTGCAAGGATCTCCCCTAGCTGATCTTTCTGCTTCCAGTTTCACCCCTCTGGAGACCATTCTTCACTTAGCATAGCAGGGAACTGACTGGACCCTCTAAAATAATAAATCACATTACGCAACTCTCTTATGGCTCCGAGCGACTTCCCAGTGTTAGGAATAGAACCCTAATGCTTCATGTGATCAAAGAGGAGTTGTGAACCTCATCTCCCACTGGAATCCCCCCGCTCTCCATGCTCCCCAGCACTGGCCCTCTTGTCCTGCCGCATGGAGAATGCCTTGCACTCGCTTCCTTGGCCTTCATCATGGTTTTGCTGAAACTTCATACGGGCCCTTCTCAGAATTCAGCTCCATGGGCATCTCACAGATGGCCCTCTGACCCCCTAACTCAAGAAGTTCTGCCAGTCCCTGTGCACCCTCCCTTTCCCATCACGTCGCTTCTTTCCTCCATAATGTGTATCACTGTGTGAGGGCTCCTGTGTTCACTTGTCTACTATCTTTCTCCCCTAGGAT
The DNA here is from genome assembly GCA_004026905.1 of Hystrix cristata. Taxonomy (NCBI): domain Eukaryota; kingdom Metazoa; phylum Chordata; class Mammalia; order Rodentia; family Hystricidae; genus Hystrix; species Hystrix cristata. The sequence goes on from PVJO010010589.1 coordinate 42,819, forward strand.
GTAGCCTTCAAGTGAGAAACCGCATCTGTGTGTTTTGACCCTGGTATCTCCAGTGCTTAGCACAGATCCTGGCACATCCTAGGGCAGTGGTGGTGAACTTTTTGGAGCTTTCAAGGGTACAAATGCCCCACTGCGGCATGCGTACCATAGGTTCCCCCCCATTGTCCTAGGGTTAGATAGATTCGTTGAATGAGTGAATGAATGAATGAAGCAATAGCTCTATTTATTAATACCAAGAATAGTGAAACCCACATTCCCCTTCATTGTATAATGTCTTCTGTTTTTACCTTCCCATTATTTAGCAAGGAGAATGTATACAATAAAGGTACATTTGCCTAAATTATCAATACTGACCATGGAGAAAGATCCCCACAGCTTTTTTCGCTGTAATCCACAAGAGTTCTCAAATGGTTACTGGCTAGAATTTCTTATCAAGTCCTAGAAGATAAGTGAAGCATCTAAGGACAAATAGTTCTGAGGTTTTGAAAACTGTCTTCTCCCCCTTCTAATTCTTCCATTTATCCATCTTCTCATCATCCAGGAAATTGTTATCAAGTGCCTAAAACACATTAGGCCCCAGGCCCTGGGGATATGGCGGTGAGCAAAAGGCCCAAACTCTCTGCCTTAATGGGCTAGCATGAGGGGAGCTGGACTTCATGTCCATTTAATGCAAATCCCCACTGTAATAACTGTATTTTGATACACTAAGTTATTTGCTAGGAAAGAACAGTAAGAGAGGTTAATCAGAACAGCAAACGATGAGAAAACAAAAATTTTAAAAAGCAATTAAACTTGCAATCGTTTCCAAAATACTTCAGAATCGACTTCGGAAAAGACATCCAAAACCTCTACGATAAAAACAGGGCAGCACTGCTGGAAGAAATTCAAGACCTAAATAAGTGGAGAGAGGTGTCACGTTCAAGCCAGTCAAGTTTGTTGGTGTTGTCGTCATTTTTGCAGTACTGAGGGTTGAACCCAGGGCCTGTGCCTGGTCTACCACTGAGCTACATTCTCAGTATTCCCAGCCCTGGTCCTTTTCTAAAAAAATTTATTTTGAGACAAGGTCTCACTAAGTTGCCTCGACTGGTCTCAAACTTATAGACCTCCTGCCTCCGCCTCCTGGGTAGCCGGGATCACAGATGTGTGCCATCAAACTGGGCCTAGAACTAGGTTTTAAGGAACTCCAACATTTAGGGGATGTGTAGGGTAAGGTAAGCTAGCAAAGGAAATCAAGAAGGAACCGAAGGAAAGGGAGGAAATCCAGAAGGGCACAATGTACCAGAATTCAGGGAAAGAAGATGTTTCGAGAAATTATATCTTATGCTAATTGAATAAGAAAGAAAATGTCCACTGGATTTAGTCACATAGAAGTCACTGGTAACCTTAGGAAGAGAGGTTCCTATGGATCCTATGGGGCTGGCATCCAAATTAGAGTGGATGGAGGGTGACAAAGAAATAAGGACCTAGAGAGTATGAGTCAACAGAACTTTAATCAGTCCAACTACCTATTACAATAATATGCCGAGTTATAATGACAATAAAAAGAAACTGGACTTGGAAGACATTGCAAAATCTGTGACTTTGGTGAAAACTTACCCATTGAATTCAGCCTGAGAGGCTGCGTTTCTTTTTCCTGTGACACACATGGGCATCTTGAGGCACAAGTTCACGTTTCCTTTGCTATGTTACCTTTGTGGCTATGGAACATGGCAGAATGACATCTTCCACGTGACCCACATACCACCATCACAGAGGGGGAAGGCATGGCGCTCGGTAGGGAAAGGGTTGGAGGAGGACCCTGAGGTGGCTCCTCCTCCTGCTCAATACTCACTTCCCAGTAAGCTTGTGTTTGTATTTAAATCCAGATCCTCATGAGTATTTGTAGAAAATCATAAAACAAAATGACACAAGTCAATTTGGTAGTAAGCAACAGACTGGTCTCTTTAGTCCCCCTGCTTATCTGGAAAGTGCCTGTATGTGCTGAGAAAAGGAAATAAAAGAAGAAGTAAAACTCCTTAGTTCTAGAAGGGAAAAGAGCTGAAGAGCATGAAAATCTAAACATCAAGGTATCTGAATCCAGGGTCCTGAGACACAAAATGAAAAAGGAACGAATGAATGAGAAATCAATCAGAATCAGCATGTCCAAGGGAAGGAATGAAGATTCTGTAAGGTGGGATCAGGCCCCGGACGGCAAAAGAGACACCCGTTCTCTATGTTGGGAGGAAATTGTGGGGCTGAGGATACGGTTCAGTGGTTCAAGGCTTACCTAGCATGCATAAGCCCTGGGTTCCATGCCCAGCACAGCAAAAATAGCAGAGAGAACCATGTTGTGACTGTCCTTATTTCCTCAGGTGTATATTGCTTTTTAAAATTTGTTTCTTTTTTGAGACAGGGCCTCCCTGTGTAGTTCAGGCTGGGCTCACCATGTGGCCCAGGCTGATGTCAAACTCACAGAAATCCTCCTGCCTCAGCCTCTTGGTGCTGGGATTAACAGAGGTTTGCCACCATGCCTGGTTTTCTTGGGTGCATATGGCAAAAGGACTTAGAAGCTTCTAACCTGGAGCTCTAAGCAGATCAGAGAGGGGAAAAGAGAGAAAAGGACGAGGGTAGTTCAGCCCAAGAGACAGAGAATACAAGATGGAAAGGACCAGTGTTGAGCACCACCCCTCTGTGAGGAGACCCACATGGGCACCTGAACTCGGGTCTCCTGGATTCCTAACACTTTCCCAGTAAGCTGGCACACCTGAGCCTCCAGATGTTTTATCAAGTGGCTCATGGTCTATGAATCTGCCCAACAGGCTTGAGAGGAGGATGAATTTAGGAACATCCACTAAATGCTAAGCCCTGGCACATGCACTTTGCATCTGCCATCCCGTCAAGTCCTTTCAGAAATCCTGTGAGGTTAACATTCCCATGCTTGCTTGACAGAAAAGGAAACTAAAGTTCAGAAAATTGATCTGCCCCAAAGCCCTTATAAAGGGACTTGGATTTGAGCCGACATCTGCATGACCTTAAATCCCACGCTCTTTCTACCATAGTAAGACAGAAGCCAGGATCCTAGAACCAATCTGGTTCATCTGAGAGGCAAAGGAAAATTGTTGGGGAGGAAGGCTGGAGGCAAACAGAAAGGGAAAAAAAAAAAAGAATAAAAAGAGGTAGGAAACCTCTTTTCTGATAATGAAATTGACATTCTAGGCAATGACAGAAGAAATTGCCTAGTAAAGAGAAAGAAAGAGAATTTGACTTGGGAAGTGGAAAAAATGCCTTAAAATAAAAAAAAAAAACCCAGGAAGTCAGGACAGAAAAATCTGTGTTTGGAAGTCAGAGAGAGGCTCTCCTGGGAGAGAATGGAGATGCACAGGCGTTTTACTTGGGGTTTGAGAGGAAATGATGCTTCCTTTCTCTAGTCACATGGGCCTGGGGGTATAAAAGCTTCCCAACAGCCAGGTCCCTCGCAATACTTTCCTGCATGAAACGGGCAGCAACGGTAGTTAGAGCTCTGTTCCTCTTTCCCTGCTGCTTCCAGACTTGCCTTCAGGACTAACCCCGAGAAGCCATCTCTCAGGAACAAAGACAAGGCAAGATGGCTAACTGAGTGCTTGTGCTCTGGGACCCAACTGGCAGGATCAAATGTTTATGGGAAGGCGCTGGGGGGGTGCGGTGCTGGAGAAATTGAAGTGCTAGGGTCAGACCCAGAGGCAGGGCCTATCGTGCAGGGGCCAGGAACCTCGGACCGGGAGTCCAGAGAGAACGGAAGTTAAAACTGTGTGTAGGCTGCAAGGGTTACCCCTAGTGGAAACCGAGTTGCCCCAAGAAGAATGGGAGTTCTTCTATTTATAGGCAAAACACCAGGCTCTGCCGTGGCCTGCGGGCTTTTCTACAGTGTTTGGGGGCCAAGCCCCAGAGCACAGTGTTAGTTCACACTTCCTCCCACGCTGGCCCAGATTCCCCTTGTCAATAGAGTCCCAGAGTAGTTGGACAGGGATAAAAGAGGTGGAGGAAAATCGTGTTCTGCAGAATGAGAGGACGGGCCGGTAGGGAGGTGGGCTGGGGGGCTGGGACAGCCAGCCCAAGGTCCACAGTGCCTGGGTGCTCGTGGCCGCCTTGTGCCGAGACACACCTTGCAGCCATCTCCTGCCTGTGAGGCCTTCCTCTCCCGCAGGGTCAAGATGGAAACTGGTAACAGAAACTTCCTGTATCTGAGAGGCTTGTAGGAGAAAGTCTGGGGAAACTGGAGGGGGAATTCCCTTGGGAAGTCAAAGGCTGGTCTTCCCCAGAGACGCAGGATGGCACACATAATAACTGCTGCTTAATATCCCGCCCAAGGCAAAGTCAATAATTGCTCTGGGCAGTTCTGGCAGGTGGTGTGAGCAAGCAGTGGTGGCAGCACAAAGCTTTGGCCTGGGAAGAAGGGGAGCGTTCCAGGGAGGATGTCCGCATCCTGAACCAAAGGAGGAAAGTTTCCAGGCTGTGAGTGGGGCCTCCTGACTCTGCACTTTTCCATCTTCCTCCAGAATGATGCTTGACTGGCACAGCTCCTTGATCCTCACAGCCTACATCCTCATCTTCCTCACCGGACTCCCTGCCAACCTCCTGGCCCTGCGGGCTTTTGTGGGGCGGGTCCGCCAGCCCCAGCCCGCACCTGTGCACATCCTCCTGCTCAGCCTGACCATGGCAGACCTCCTCCTGCTGCTGCTGCTGCCCTTTAGGATCATCGAGGCTGCGTCCAACTTCCGTTGGTATCTGCCTCAGATCGTCTGTGCGCTGACTGGTTTTGGCTTCTACAGCAGCATCTACTGCAGCACATGGCTCCTGGCGGGCATCAGCATCGAGCGCTACCTGGGAGTGGCCTTCCCTGTGCAGTACAAGCTCTCTCGGCGGCCTCTATATGGAGTGATCGCTGCTCTGGTCGCCTGGCTCATGTCCTTCAGTCACTGCACCATTGTGATCGTTGTTCAGTACTTGAACTCAACTGAGCAAGTGAGAGATGGAAATGAGGTAACCTGTTACCAGAACTTCACACAACAGCAGCTCGACTTGGTGCTGCCCGTGCGGCTGGAGCTGTGCCTGGTCCTCTTCTTCATCCCCATGGTGGTCACCATCTTCTGCTACTGGCGCTTCGTGTGGATCATGCTTACCCAGCCCCACGTTGGGACCCAAAGGCGGCGTCGAGCTGTGGGACTGGCTGTTGTGACCCTCCTCAACTTCCTACTGTGCTTTGGACCTTACAATCTCTCGCACTTGGTGGGGTTTTTCTTAAGGCAAAGCCCCCCATGGCGGGAGGAGGCTGTGGTCTTCAGCTCTCTCAACGCCACCCTGGACCCACTGCTGTTCTACTTCTCTTCTTCGGTGGTGCGCAGAACTTTTGGTGAAGGGCTGCAGCTGCTGCGCCATCAGGGCTCCTCCCTGCTGGGGTGCAGAGCCAAAGAGACAGCGGAGGTGACAAGTGGGGACAGGGGCATGAGTCAGACTGAGAGAGTGCCGAGTTCCGACTTCATCACAGACTAGCCGTCTCCCTGGACCTTTGGGGGCGCTGTGGGTCACATGGGAGTTGGGCAGCCAGAGAGAAAGGAAGCTCCTAGATGCAGGAATCCTCCGGCCCAAACTATGGCTAGGACTTGGTGAAAACTTCTCTTGCTAGCTTGCTACCACCGCCCGCCTGAATTTTCCTTCCCAAATGAGCACATCTCAATGATGCGAGAAGAAATGGTTAGGCATAGAAGCACTGTCTGGCCAGGATGTCGGCGGCAAGGTAGCTGATATGAATTCAGTCTCTGGGCGGAAGCTGGTGGCAGGGAATGATCTGGCGGAAGCAAAGTCCTAAAGCAATCTTGCTACAAGGTTAGAAACGGCACCTAGACAGTGGTCTGGCTGTTGGTGCTGGAAAGCAGCCAAAGAGAAAGAGATGGAAGAGAAATACTAAATAAGGGCAAAGAAGTCTCCAAAGGGTGCCGAGCCAAGGGGACTAGAAGGGCTTCAATCTTGACTGATCTGGGTTTCACTCTATCAGTCTGACCCCTTGTTTTGTATGTGTGCTTCATTCATTTTCACATTCTCATATCTCCCCCATTAAACTGAGAGCTGCATGAGGTCTGGGACCCTTTGTCCCCATGTGACTGCACACAGGCCAGCCAGCATGTGGCCTGGCACCCATCATTCTGAGGTTGACACTGATTAGCACAGGAAAAAGACAATCTGTTCTAACTGAAAATAAAGACTACAAAACTGTGAAGTGAGTGTCCACCATTTTTTTTTTTTAACACTTCTGCAAATCAGGGCAGAGGGAACTAACATGGGAGGGAGGACCAGATGGAGTAGCCAGAGGGAGCAGGTTACCTTTTCAGATGGAAATGTAATGAGGGGGAATCAAGCCAGGACACTGATGGAATCTTGTTAGATTGAGGAGGAGGGCAGACTGCACTGAGAGGACGCAGGTGAATCCTGACTGACCTATCAGTCTATCCCAGGGGCTTCAAACAAATTTCCTCCTGCTCAGAAGCCTGCGATTCCCTGCTATTAAAATGTCTCCTCCCACAATTTATCATTCCTTTGCCTGTATTGTCCCTTCCTAATCCTACCTGCCCGACTTGATTCTCTAAAATAAGAACCTCTAGTTTAATTAACTAACTCTCCAGCCTCCAGCCTTGTGGTTTGCAGCTCAAGCTACACATCAGAGTTAGTCATGGCGATATGAAAACAATACAGAGAGCCGCCTCCACCTACTGACAGGACTTAGGGCTCCTGCAGGTGTGCCTCACTAAGTGATTGAGTCTCGGGAGCCCCAAATGTCCAAGAAATTATTCTTCAGAGAGACTTGTTCTGAATGTGCCCCTCTTACCTCCATCCCATACTCTCCACTTTCTGATCACTTGTTTTGATCCCTCTTACAAAACCCCACTAAATATTCACCTTCCCCAAAAAGCCTTTCTTTATTACTCCCACCCATCACTTTCTGGTTTCCTTCTTCAAAGGAAGTCTGGAACAGCAACTTCTTAGCCCTGACTTTAGCACCGGTGCCTCTTCCTAACAAATCCAAGTTGTCCAAGATATTATAATAAAGATAAGGCACATCTCCCAGGAGTATTCTCAGTGAAATGTGGCACATACATGCACACACAAAAACGGATTGTGGATATAAAATTGATGAGCAATTGTAGAGTATTCCTTAATCTCTAGAAATATCAATTCATGTGAAGTACAGACGTTTCTTCACTTCAAAGAAATATAAGGAATAAGTTAAAAGTTCTTGAAATAATATATCAGGTAAACCAACTATCAGATGGTTTAGCAGGAATATGTGAGAAAAAAATCTGGAATGGTTCAGCTTATTATGAGTCTGCAGTGCATTACGGCTCCTTTAAAAACCTAACCTGAAAAAAAAAAACCTAATTTGACTTAGGTGGCATTGACAGAAACAAGTTTAAACAAGTTGATAGTAACACCACTCCACTTGGATGTCCAAAATCAGCGTGCTCAGTATTGACACATTTAGAAGGACACTAATTCAGAAAAGGAATAAAATCCTAAAAAATTAAACAAAATGTTTTAGAGATTTTAAACAACATAACAATAATAACAGAGCATATTAAATGCCAGACACTGTGGTAGAGAAGGCGCCAAAGAGGATTGAGGTCGTTTTCCAAAGTCAATAGGTAAGAAGGAGTCCAAATCCAGCAATTCTGACTCCAAAATGCCTGCTTTTTTCCCCCCACTTCCACAGAAGAAGGAAGTAAGAGAATGCTGCCGGGTGGCTATGAGGCCCATTTTACAGGAGAGGTATTCTGTGGAGCCCCAAGGGGAAGAACAAAGATCACAACGGAGAGATACACTTCAAACAGCGGGGGGCCGTTTAGACAGAACCAACTTCCCCAGCCAAGCACTCAGTCCCCAATTTCCAAGAACATTCAAGCAGAAGTTAGCCACCACCCAAGCTAGGACACTAAGGGAACACATCTGATAAGGGCTGAGTGAACGAACTGGCCAGCCACTTCCAACTCCGAGAGCCTCAGGTTCTTTAGTGACGCTGCTCCTCTTTTTAACTAGGCAAGTACAAAATGAAGTCATTTGGGGCCTCACGGGGTTATCAGGAAATCGGTTATCAGGAAATCGCCAGGGCTGGTTCTGAGACTTTCAGGGTGAGGCTTTAGCTACTCACTTACAAGTATTCAGCCTTCACTGAATCACTTGCTATAGCAACCCATTTCTTCATTGGAAATTAGTAATTTATTTGTTCAGCGAACATGGATTGATGACTGTGGATGCTCCTTAACTTATGATGGGGTTTTGTTCCAGTAAACCCATCATAGATTTAAAACATCATAAGTCAAAAATGCGTATAACACACCTAGCCTACTGAACACTGTAGCTTAGTGACACGGTGCACTACCCACTGCATCCATTGTTTCTCCTTGTAACTGAGCAGCCGACTGCTGCACCTCGCTGCTACTGTCCAGCATTGTAAGAGAACATCGGTACATATCACTAGCCCAGGAAAAGTTCAAAATCCACAATGCAAAGGACAGTTCTACCGGATGACTTTTGTACCCCCTTGAAGTTGAAAATTTCTGCACTGATGCTTCATAAATCAAGGACCATCTGTACAGGCCAGACACCTGCCCAGGGGCTGG
>PVJO010010589.1:51545-63650 GCA_004026905.1 Hystrix cristata
TGCTGGGGATCGAACTCGGGTCCTTGTGCTTGCAAGGCAAGCACTTTAACCACTGAGCTAAATCCCCATCCCACATTCTTTTTATTTAAAAAAATCTTTTTTATGAGAATATGTTTATGATACATAATAGTTACACCCATCTTGGGGAATTGGGACATATACACATATCTTAATCATTTTTACTTTTCCTTCTCCCCCCACCATCTCATCTCCCCCCCATCTCCAACTCCCCTTCCTGTCTCCAGTCTGTCTCCCTGTTTTCTATCATCAATCTTTATTTTGCTCTTCAGTTTTTTATATTTGGGACAGGAGAAACCATGAGATATTTAGCCTCCTGTGTCTGATTTATTTCACTTGGCATTACAGTCGCAAGGTGCATCCATTTTCTTACAAATTTACCCTTCTTTATGGCCGAGGAGTACTCCATTGTGGATATATATTTTCTTTATCAATTCAGAAACTGCTGGTAGGAAGGCCATAAGGAGAGAGAAAACTCGAGCATCTCAAAGCCAGAGAGAAGGCTGGTGGGGCTAGAAGAGTGATTTCGAACTTGAACTTGTACAGTATTAGGATCACGGGTCTGCCGAGCCATAGATCACTGTCCTCCCTGGCCTGGAATTCCAGAATCAGTAAGCACACGGTCAGGGTTCTCCAGAGAAACAGAACCATAACAAATGATACAAAATAACATGATTTACTATGAAGAACTGGCTCACACAGTTCTAGGGCCTGAGAACCTGCCACCTGCAAGTCGGAGTCCCAGAAAAGCAGGTAGTATAGCTCTAGTCCAAGTCCAAAGGCCTGAGACCCAGGAGAATGATGGCGTAAGTTTTAGAATGAGGACAGGAGGCCTGTACCACCCTCAAGCAGTCAGGCAGAGACAGCCAATTCTCCCTTCCTCTGCCTTTTTGTTCTTTTCAAGCCCTCAGCAGATTGGATGGTGTCCACTCACAGTGGGGAGGGCAATATGCTTTCTCGGCCTATGGGTTCAAATGTTGACCCCATTCGGAAGCACCTTCATGGACACACGCAGAAATAATGTTTATCTAGATACTGTGGTCCAGTCAAGTTCATTTAAAATTAACTATCAGAGTATGCCTGGGTTGGCTTTCTACCAGGTCATTGGGTGATACCGATGCTGCTGGGCCAGAAACCACACTTCGAGGTCTGGGCAGGAGAACTGTGAACAGGTGAGTGTCAGAAATAAGGTCAAGGAGAGCAAAGACCAGACTATACAAAGCCTTTTAGGTCAGAGAAAAGATTCTGAATGTATTCTAAGAGCTTCTGGAAGCCATTCAAGTTCTGGAAGCCTTTCAGGGGTTTGAAGAAAGAGAGCAGAATAACCTGATTTCCACTTTTTTTTTTCTTGCCATGCTGGGGATTAAACCAAAGGCCTCTCACATGCTAAGGTCACGGTTTACTACTGACTCACACTCCCAGTTCTGATGTCCATTCTAAGAAGTCCGCTCTGGCAGCTCTGCCTACCACTAAAGGGAGATAGTTGTTAGGATCGAAGAGATAATGTTCATGACACAGTGAAGAAACTGTAGAATACTGTGCAGACATGCAGGAGTTTCACCAGGCAAGCAGCTCCCTGAATGGGGGGGGCGCTATTTCCTTTTCCATTAGAATTGGTCACATAGTGAGGAGGCCTTACAAGTTGTCCCTCATTTATTAGGTAAATGCATGTTCCCAGTGGTGTGTTGGACAATGTTTAACAAACAGCTCTTGGTAGTAGGGGGAGTAGGCCAGGGAGGCGGAAGGGTAGAGGGGAAGGAATGCTCTGCTTTGTGGCCCTTGCCAATTTATATGCATATACACTCCCTGCAATTCAGGTTAATTTCTATCATGACACTGAACACGGATTTGGCAAGAGATACTGATAATTAGCTCCTATGTGCCGCTTGGCAGGCAGATCACACCCTCCTGGGGAAATCTTTATCTTTCCCTGGCTACAGATAGTACAAGGTTCGTGCACGGGGCTTTGGACATGATAAACACTAGCTAAATATGGCAGGCTGGGCCTGATCCAAGACCATTCGGTGGCTGTACAATTGTGAGGCTTGTCTGAATCCCCTGCCTTGAAGCAGGATGACAGATGGGTAAACAGAAATATTAGTGCCTGGTTAATGAGTAACACAGACAGCAGCCTATAGCTGCTACCAGGAAACAGAGGTGGAGGGAGCTGGCTCGCTGTGACCTGGGGGCCCAAGCAACAGGAAAAGGGAAGCTGTCATTGACTATTTCACTTCCCCTTTCTGGAAAAGATGCTGCTATGCCCTTGCCTCAGAAATTCTTATCTGACCATAGCCAGAGTTCATATGTCATGAGGTTTGGGGGCAATCACTGAGGTTGGAGAAGATGGAAGTGGGCAGGCATGGAGAAGGTTTCAAAGAAAACATACTCCAAGATTCTAGCTCCTAAAAAAAAAAAAAAAGATTCTAGCTCCTCTCCCTCAAACTTCCTGGTCTGTGCCTCTCAGCTCTAAGTCTCTGTAAGTTCTTTTTTTCACCTTGCTTTACCTCCTGTGGTTAAATACTTTTGCCCCATGGGGTTTTTTTTTCCTTTCATTATTTTGCTCTAGTTACAGGAAATGAGGACGTTTGTCACCTACCATTTGCACATCCAACCAGGAAATTGGGTCAAAGACCTCTAAGCCATCCGAAGCTGTAGTCCAGTAACCCACTTGGCAAAGTTTCGAATTCCTGCTGAGGTAAAAGGTGTGAGGCTAGGCAAAGGAAGTAGGGAGCCAGTTCCACAAAAATAGACTGTCCACATGTGGCTTTCCCAAGGAGGGCCTGTCTGCAGCGCTAGTAAACCCTCAGGTTCCCTCTCCTCAGAGATCTGCCATCTCCTGCCGACTGTCATCCCAAGCTACCCACAGCCTCAAGGAAACGGGAAAGTAAATATACTGGTCCCAAATGTAGATGTTTTAAATGAAAAGTCACCCATGTGTAGAGCAGTCTAAAGTTGCTAAAGTGCCACAGCAAACATGGAGCATTTGAATTTCCACAGCTGTGGGCATTCATTCATCCACAAACCTTGACCAAGGCTTAGTATGAGTCAGGTCCTACCAAGGTGCTAAAGATACAGCAGTAAAGATACTTGCCAGGATCCCTGCTGCCATGCAGCTCTCATTCCAGTGGGACAGGCTGACAGGCAGAGCAGTAAAGAAGAGGCCTGGAAGTGGTGCTAAGTGCTATGAGACAGAGCCAAGGGTAGTGAATGGCTTTGAGAAGGAGAGTGGGTGCTACTTTTGAACAAGTGGCATAGGAGAGCCACTCTAAGATGACTATCTGAGCTGTGACCAGAATGACAAGGAGGAACCATGCATGCCAAGAGCAGGAGAATGGTCCACGTCAAGGGTTCAAAGTCAGTGGAAGGCCTGAGCAAGCTGAACTTGTGTCAGGAAAGAAAGGCCAGAGTGGCTGGAACTCAATGACAACTGGAAGAGCCAGCAAGAATCAGATCACAGGGGTCTCAGAAGCTTCTGATAAAAAGCACAAAGAGGTCTCCTTTCCACTTAGCAGGAAGAAAAGCTGGGACCCAGAGATGTGTAGCAACACTTACAAGTCCTCGGCAAGATGGGTTTCCGGCCCCTGGTCCAGGACTCCTGACAAGATGCATACTCTCTCTTTCCCCTCAATTCGTTACTTCACTGAGAATGAGAAAGGAGGTCAGGAAGCATGGTTCATGTCACAGCATGCAGTCATTTGCTACAGAAAAGTTGAGGAGGGAGAGGGAGGCTGATCGCTGAGGTTCTGAGAAGGAAAGGTGACAGAGCTGTGACAAAATGCCTGAGTGCTGACAGTGGGGTGTCAGCACCGTGAGAATCCCGGGCTGTCAAGGATGGGGATGGGAGACACGAGATTCGTGAGCTCTGAGAAAGGAGGCCCAAAGAGTAACCGAAAGCTGCCCCTTGCTGCTCCAAAGCCCAATGGCCTGTGACAGAAAGGAAAGTGTGAGGACAAAATCATGGATCTTGGGGGACTCTTAGAAAATCTTCAGGCTGGTAACTCTTACCCAGGATGCATTTTAGTCACCAGAGGAGTTTCTAAAAATGCCAGTGCTTTGGGCCTTCTCTTTTTTCTACAGCTCTTCAGGTATTTGCAAAGCATGATGCTGTATGCAGTCTCCATCCTCTGCTGGACCAAACAGACCAACTTCTCCAGAGAGGAAGCAGGGAGTTTGAGTCTTGGCTTAGTATTGTGCGATTCAACTTCACTGGAAAAAACTGAGCTAGCAGCATCTTCATCGTCACGTTACTAGGAGGATTAAATGAGTCTAATACTATACCTGCAAAGCACTTAATGCCTAGTACCATGGAGATACACCTTTACACATCAAAATCCTTTAAAAACAAAAATCCATCCTTCTGCTTAAAGGCCTTCAAACACTTCTCGTGACCCTTAGAATAAACCCCAACCCTTCCCAGGGCCAGTAAGACTGTACTGACCTGGCACTTGTCCATCTGCCCAAGATCATCTCTCAATCCCTCCAAGCCCTACTCCTTGCTTCTTTCTTCCTTTTTGCTGTAAACAGCTCACTAAGCTGTCTTGCCTCAGGCCCTCTGCATTTACCCGTTCCCTCTGCCTGGAGCCCTCTTTCCCCAGATCCTACATGGCTGACTCTCTTCTTTCAGGCTGCCTATGTCTCAAATTTCATTTGCTCAAATGACTTTCTCCTCAACCCCCTCTCAATTTGCCTCTCTCTGATACACGCACTCACTTTATATCACTACTTTCATCACCAGCTGATGATTGTGTTGTTATTTTTAGAAACGTTACATACATACATAGTTTAATGAGTCAAATGGCTTTCCATAAAAACCCTCTAACTCCACCATTGTCCTGACAACCACTTCCTGCAGGCAACTGCTTCCACCTTTTTTCTAAAATATTTAATATTTAATATCTTTAAAGAACTTGCTTATTTTGCTATGCGTCTTCATTTTTCAACAATTAGATCTTATTTGTTAACTTCCCATATGGTGAAGGAGATTTAGCTCTTTCATCTCCCCACACAAAAGACATCCATGTACCTGGCATTCTCCTGATACATCATGACTATGGTAGAACAATATTCCATGGTCATGTTACTATGGCTATGTAAATGTCACCCACAGTGAGGCCCTACAGTAAACTGCAGTTACTATTTCTAACCTGCCCAATCTTTTCCCTCCATTCCTTGGTATTAATAATTCCTTGTTTTTTCATTTGCCTAGTTTTCTCCATTGTTAGCACTAATTTTAACACCGAACGTCTGATCTCAAGACCTTTAGAAGTATTAGTAGGATACAGATTTCATCTTCTGGAAGCAATATGCTCCAGAACTTTCTGACCTGCTCCAATCTGGACTGGTAGTAGTTGATGCCCAGTATATAGCCGGCCCCAAAGTTCTTGAGACTCTATTGCTTCTCTGCTCTTGTCTCTCTCCTCCTTGGTTTATATCCTCTTATAAATTTTTTAGAAAGTCTGCTTTGAGACTCCATATGTCAGAAAATGCCTTTATCCTACTTTTGTGCTTACCTGATATTGAGCTCTGAGTGGAATCAAGATTGTCGATCATTTTTCTTGAGAATGGAAAGGCCTTGCCATACCACCTTCCCACTTCTAGTCTGGTGGGAAACTGCCATGACATTCTGATTCCTGTTATTTGTACGTGGATTATCTTTTCCTCTCTGGAAGCTTGTAGGAAACTTTTCTTCCTCTCAGATATCTTAAAATTTCATCCCCTATAGTAGGTACTTGATGGACTCTTTCAACCTACTAAATAATGTCCTTTGGTTTGGAGGGATCCTCTTGAAACACTAGGCAATGTGTCCTTCCCTTCATTTCCCCTCTTCTCTCTTTCTGGAATTCCAATTATTTGGGGGAGGATATTGGAGCTCCTACACTGGCTCTTTAATTTTCCCATTTTCTATTTCTTCAAGTGTTTGCTTTCTGTGGGATTTTCTTGAGTTATCTTCCAGGCCTCCTATTTTTCATAATGGCTATCATTTTTAATCTCTGCAAACGCTTTTTTATTCTTTTCATAGTATCTTGCTCTTGTTTCGTGGTTGGAATAGCCACTCTAATATCACTGAGGAATCTTCTTCTCTTGGCTCTGAGCTGCCTTTTTCGGTGTCGGCTTCTGTCCTCTATGTTAGGAACTGTCATCAAACACCTGGTAATCCTTGGCTGTCTGCTCATATTGAAAAGAAGAAAGTTTTCTTAGAAATATAAAAAGTAAACAAAGGTAATATGACGTGATGTTTAGAGTTTATTTTAAAAACTAAAAAGAAAAGAAACAGAAGACGCAAATGTGGAAAAAAAACCCTTTTGATAAATAGTTGGATCTGAATGATAAATTAATTATGTTCTCTTGCACTATTTCCTCTACTTTTGATCATGTTTGGAAACAGTCACAGTAAAAACATGGCTGTTGGCAGGACTCAGTGCCCTGAGGACTGTTGGACTGAGGGCCTGGTTCTTACCAGCTGTGGGCTGAAGGCCGCCTTCACGTGGCTCCTTGCTCCTTGGGCCTCACCTTACGGCAGTTCACAACTTTGCAGCTGGCTTCCACCACAGTCAGCAAGCGAGGAAGGAAGAGGACAAGACAGGAGGCACTGCTCCTTCATAGACCTCATTTTTGAAGTGACGTCCCATCCTTTTTGCTCAGTCCATTCTCAAAGGGAGAGAGGGTTATAAAAGGGTGTGTGTAGCAGGAGGCAGGATCTCTGGGCCATTTCGAGGCTGCCTCCCACACGGACTGTATGGTGAGTGGAGGCTATGAGTGTATAAATTGGCCTCAATGAAGCACAATCCAACTGGACCTTTCAGTTGGGGAACCGCCAAGGTCAGTACTCAGGATTTTTTCTTCTTGAGCTGACCAAATTTCTCAGAAAAGATTCTTGTAATCTGCTAGATGATGACAGCTGGACCTTCAGCCATTTAGGAGCCAGATAGAGAAGGCCAGAAATCTCAACATCCAGCATTCCTTTAATCTCCTGTTTGTATTATGTTGCTCTTTTCCAACTGTGTCTGGTGTCCCTCATTCCAGAAACTCTTTGTGCCATCCTCTCCAGAGGATAGAACTCCAGTCTTCTAGTGAGGGGCAAAAACCCAACATCAGAGAAGAGATCTGGGAATTATTTTAAATAAACTTTTAACTAATGTCTTTTATCCCAGCTGGCCCTTTACCCCCATTTTCAGAAGTACCTGTTGCCAATTCATGAGTCTTACGTGGATTCCACAGTCAAAAAAAAAATTTTTTTTTTTGGTGCTTGGCTTTTCCCACTGTTGGTGCATAGTGCAACTTACATCTGTTTTCCAGATTCCGAAATTTTGGTGCTATTGTACCTTCTTGTGTTATCCCTGAATTTTTTAGTATACTTTTATGAAAGATTTCTTTATTGTCATTATAGTGTAATTTCAGGAGGCAACAAAAGGAGATTCATGTATTCAATCTACTATTATTTGCCTCAAGTATTCTTCTTTCTCATTACTGTCTGGTTTTTGTTTATGGTATGTTGTTTTTCTTCCCCTCTTAAATATAGGATCCAGGATAACTTGGCTATTTTGTTCACTTACACATTCTCAGAACCCAGAACCATGCTTGACACGAAGTAAGTGTTAAACAAATGAACAAATAAACCAGTTTGCTGGAGGAAGAAGCTCGCTACTCATCAACAAGTTGGAAATAAACCCAGGCCTCCTATAGCTTGCCAGAGCCTGGGGAAGGTGTGGGCAGTTTTATTAATGACATCTAACAGGTTTAAAAGTACTTTACATGTTAAAAGGTGATTTCAGAAATCTTACTTCATTTGATCCTGACAACAGCCCCTGGGTCAGATAGGAAAAGGTCTATTCACCAAAATGTAATGGCTATCCCGTGAGGAAACAAAAATCATCATACCCATTCCAGACCTTTCATTCCAGGCCAGCAGGCATTTGTCTGTCCCCTCACAAAGGAACAGTCCTCAAGAATCCAGGATCAATTCTCTCATAAAGAGAGAAAGAGGTGCAGACAGGGGTAAGCCATCCAGGTGCCTTATGAGCAAAGATGATGACTGAATTTTGTGACAAGGCTGGAGCAAATAACACAAAAAAAGTCAGTAGAACATAGAGAAGGTTGGTTCTGAGAGAGAAGGGCTTTGTGTCTCCCCAAAGCCTCACGCAGTCATAGGTGGGGCTTTTTCAGAGGTGGCTGAATCTAGAGTGTGTGATGCTGGGGTGAAGGGTGTGTGATTACTAAATCAATCCACTGATCAGTTTGGTGTCACCCTAATCTTGGCAGCCTGGATAAGATATAAGAGGCAGGAAGAAGGTGCTTAGGTCCTTTGCTTACCTTGCTGCCTTCTGCCTGTCTGCCTCCCTGCCTTGGATCCAGCCGATTATGGACTGAAATGTCTACAAAGTGTGAGGTAGATACACCTTTTCTCCCTTAACTTTGGGTGTTGGGTATTTTGTCTCAGCAATGAGAGGAAAGTAACTAAGACAGGAGGGGAGTTTATATCCTGGAAAGACAGGGAATGAGTCCTAGAACTAAACAGCGGTATGTGCAGGGCAGGGGGAGAGTGGAATGAAACTAACCATTTACCATAACCAATAGATTCCCATTAAAAGAAAATAAAAAATCCAAGTGACCCTATCAAGTAATCGTAAAGTCAGTTCATTCTGGCTTTTTGATTCAAAAATATTTTAGAGAGCAGATTCTGTCAAACAATGACACCAAGCTCTTGGGATCTGGAGAGCTTGGTGTCTGCACAGCCTGAACTCTGCCTTAGACCCCCAGTGAAAAGTGAAAGTAGGGGACGTTGCCCCTGAAAGGAAACAAGGTGCAATCTCAGAAGTCACACAGGGCCCCAAGGACGCCAGCCACAGAAACAGACTGGAAAGGACCCATACTTTATCTGGGGTGCTTGCTGTCCTCCCCTGGATTCTGCCTGCCACCTCCTGGGCAGATACGCTATTACCTGTCTCAAAGTCTGGGAGGCCCAGGGTCCACACGGGCTGGGGCTTCTGGTATTCACATCCAGCCACAAATTTTGGGATGCAGAGTGGCAAGGGGCCCATCGCCTTAATCCTGTATTGAATCAAGATACTGAGGCAGAAGGACAGCTAGTTCAAGGCCAGCCTGAGCAACTGAGGGAGACCTTGTCTTAAAATTTAAAAATGGAAGGAGGACCAGAATGCTATTCAGTAATAGAGCCCCAGCCTAGTATGTATGAGGCCCAGATTCAATTCTTAGTATGGAGTCAGCAGGGGAGAAAAAGAAAGAAAGGAAGGGAGAGAGAGAGAGAGAGAAAGAGTGAGTCTTGGTGCTTTGGTTTGGATAAGTGTCCCCTAAACACCCATGTGCTAAAGACTTGGTCACCAGATCGTGGTGCTATTGGGACATCGTGGTGCTACTGGCAGGTGTGGAACCTCTAAGAGGTAGGCAGAAGTTGGGTCACGGGCAACCCTTGAAGGGCATGCTGAGATTCCAGCCTCTTCTTCCTTTGCCCCTTGGTCACAATATACTCCTGCCATCATACATCACCTCACAACTGGCCCAACAGAAACAGGGCCAACCAATTGACCACAGGCGGAAACCTCCAAAGCTGTGAGCCAAAATAAGCCATCTCTTTTTCAGTTGATTATATCAGATACTTTGTCACAGTAATGGAAAGCTGACTAACACACTTGGTATAGAAACAGGTTCAAAACCTCTTGGTAAGCTACAGAAGGAGTTGCAGAACGACATAAAGAAAACAGTACTGTGTATAATCTGAAAGTAGATATATCTGATACCAGCTCTGTATTCTCCAGACCGTGTTAGGTGTAATAAGCGTGGAGCTAATCCCTCTGCACACACCATTCAATGACTCCTTATCAAAGCCTAAGAGAGGCATTGTCAGGATTTTTCTTTTTACAGACAAGGAAATTGAGACTTACGGGGATTGTTAAATAACTTTCCCAGCATCTCACAGCAAAGAAGTGGCAGGGGTAGGATTAGAATCTGGATCTTTATGACTCTGGAGTCTGAATTCTCAGCCTCATCAAGGAGAGCATGAATGTGCTCATGTATGTATGTATACATACGTGAAATACTGAAAGGGTATGTAGCTGTCAACACCCATCATTTAGGGAGTTGGGGGAGGGAGGTGGATCACCTTTCATTTTCTTTTTTGGGTGCTGGGGATCGAACTCAGGGCCTTGTGCTTGCAAGGTGAGCACGCTAACCACTGAGCTAAATCCTCAGCCCCAGCTTTCATTTTCTACTTTACATAATCCTGTATTACTTACACATTTCCAATGAGCTTGTAGCATTTCAGAAGAAAACACAGGCTTATTTTAAGTTGATTCTGCTCACCAAACATCCACACAAAATTACACTAGCATTTAGGCCCTGTTTACTGAGAAGTTTTTGCATTCGACACTGAGTACTAAGCACTTGGGACTTCACTGAATTCTTACAACTGTGTCTGGAGGGAGAGTGTGATCAGTTTCTCCTCTGGAGGAAACTGAGAGTCCAGGATGTGTCTGCATGGTTTCCAAGCATACACTTTTACCTTTTTCAGGATGTTAATGGGGTGGGAACGATTACAAAAACAATAATGGCACTTTAAGCACTTACCATGTGCCAAATTTGTGTTTTTCACGGATCTCATCAAATTGCTTCACAGCAATCCCCATTTTACAGACAAGAAAACCAGGAAATCACTTATTTGTCCACGATCACTCAGCAAAATTGAGACCAGAACCTGAATCACCACACACAGTGGCATCTACTTACTCACTTGCTCAGGCCAAAATCTCAGTAGTCATCCTTGATTCCTATCTTCCTTTCTTTTTCTTCCCTATGTCTAAGCCACGAGTTTCACTTGGCTCCAGTTTCCAAAATACACATTCACTTCTCGTTATCCAGCTACTCAAGCTGGACCTGAGAGTTTCTCACACTTAACCCACCACCCTGTAGCAGGCTCGCCGACTCCTGTCACAGAAAAAGACTTTTCAAGACACGTCAGAAAGAGGCACCAGTAGTATTTATTAGGAAAGTCAGAGAGTATAGGACACATTGAAGAGGGGAGCGCGAGCACTCAAAGAAGTGAAATGCACTACAGTTTGGAAATACATTTATACTTTTCTTGAGGGGGTGACAAGTTAGGGGAAAAATGTGCCCACCCATCCCTCCCCTCAAAAGGTTACCACCCACTTCACAGGCATTTTTTTAAGTAAGTGATTTAAACATTCTCTGGATTCACTCAACTGTTTGTTTACTCTCTTAATTGGGCCAATTTATGGCCTTTTAGAGATGGGTCTGGTAGGGAGGAAGTATAAATCTGGCCAAAGACTCTTGATATGGGGACAGTCCTTATTTTAGGGCTAGGCTCCTGTTCCTTATTTTCTTAATTGAGCTAATTTATGGCCTTCTAGTGACAGGTCCGGTAGGGAAGAGGTGTAAATCTAGGGAATGTTGGCATGGTGCTGTCTTGCCTGACTTCGGCTAAGTCCTGGAAGTTGCAATCTTCTTACAAAGTACACTTGTTTGTTGGGGAGTTAACTCAAGTGGTAGAGCACTTGCTTAGCAAGCACAAAGGCCTGAGTTCAATCCCCAGCACACACACACACACAAAAATACAAAGTACAATTTTTAAATTGTGAGTTCCCTGTCTCCTTTCTACATTTTATTTCTTCTACCCTACCTCACTACCGCTGCAGTAGAAGCTGCTGCTATCTCCCATCTAGGCCACTAGGAAGGATCCTTACGGCTCTCCCTGTCTCCATTCTCCCTTCTTGGGCCCCACTCTGTCCTCTCTCCATACTGCAGAGTAACCTCCTGCAAGTTTCTTGCTAATTACTCTCTTGTACGGCTTTCTCAGGGTATTGGGAGAGAACTAAGCCCCTCAGAGAATAGCTCAGTTTTCTCAAGATGATACTTGCTAAATCAAAACAACGTTAAGATTCCACCTCACTCCAGAAAGAACCGCGTATATGGGAAAATCAACCAATAACAAATGCTGGCGGGGCTGTGGGGAAAAAGGAACACTCCTCCACTGTTGGTGGGATTGTAGACTGGTCCAGCCACTGTGGAAATCAATATGGAGATTCCTCAAAAAACTACAACTGGAGGTTCCATTTG
>PVJO010010590.1:0-65114 GCA_004026905.1 Hystrix cristata
ATAAGTGTCTGATTTATTTCACTTAATAGTATGTTCTCAAGGAACATCCATTTACATACAAATGACTCTAGTTTATCCTTTTTTATGGCGGTGTAGTACTCCATTGTGTAGAAAAACCACATCTTTTAGGGTCACTATTTTGCCTAGAGATGATTACAGTTAAATCAAGGGCTTTATTTCTCAGTTAGGATGGATGAGTACTGGGGAGGTGTCTTAGTCACTTTCTCATCTCAAGACACAATACTTGACCCAAGCAACTTAAAGGAGGAGAGGCTGGTTTTGGCTCACAATTTCAGAATTTTCAGTCCATGGCGGGCCAACCTCCCAAGTGGAACCATGGTGGAAAGGTGGGGTGAGGGATAGCTGCTTATCCAGTGGCAGCCAGGAAGCAGAGAGAGAAGGGAGGAGCTGG
The DNA here is from genome assembly GCA_004026905.1 of Hystrix cristata. Lineage (NCBI taxonomy): Eukaryota > Metazoa > Chordata > Mammalia > Rodentia > Hystricidae > Hystrix > Hystrix cristata. Next base: position 413 of record PVJO010010590.1, read on the forward strand.
GGAGGGAGATATAACCATCCAGGTTATGCCAGTAACCCACTTTTAACCAGGACTCACCTCCTAACAGCACAGTCAGCTGTGGATTTATTAATGGATGAATCACTGATCCAATCACTGTCAAAAGCCCTGCCTCTAATCACATGAGAGTTTGGGGAGACATTCTAGATCTAAACCATAACAGTAGGTACCTGAAGTCTTTTCCCACACTCACTGTAGGACTTCTACCTAAACTGTAATGTTTTACTGTTTCATAGGAGAATGAATTTATATAGTATTTGTAGAACTAAAAATCATTTTAAAGTTTTTAGACAGGGAGCAATTACCTTATGTTTGAGATGCTAGTAATCTAAAACTGTTTATGATACTTCAAAATTGTGCCTGGTTGACTCCAAGACTATAACTTTGGTGTGAGGCAAGTCCAGAGTATCGCTTCTGAGCCTGTTGCTTTAAGATGTGCTAAGAGAGCCTCATAGACTTATAAGAGGATTACCTTTGACTCATGGTTGTAAACTCCTGAGCTTTACACCACGTTAGGAACCTAAATTCTTTCTCTGCCTTCTGTTTTTTCCAAAATTGTAGTTAATATACACAAGGTAAATTTACCTTCTTAACCATTTTTAAACATACAGTTCAGTAAGGTTAAGTACATTTATATTATTGTGCAACTTTAATTTCCAAAACTTTTTTCAACTAGCAAAACTAAAACTCTATACCCACTGAGCAACAAACTCACATTCTCCTGTCCTCCAAGACCCCTCAACTATCATTCCACCTCTGTCTCTATGAATCTGACTTTTCTGTGTACTTCATATAAGAGGAACCACACAGTATTTTATCTTTTTGTGACTGGCTTATTTCACATAGCATAATATACTCAATATTCATCTACACTGATGCATGGTGACAATTTCCTATCTTTTTAAGATTAAGTAATATGCTATTATTATGTTACATATTTATTATATTAGAACTGTTTATTCAAGTCTTTGCTCATTTTTTTTCCATTTTTTAATCGGGTTGGTTTTATGTTGTTGAGTTGTAGGTGTTCTTTATATATTTTGGATATTAACCTATTGTCAAACTCATTATTTGCAAATGTGTTTTCCCGTCCTGTCATTACCTTTTTGTACCCTACTGATTTTGTCCTTTGATGCACTCTGCCTTGTGTTTTGTTTGCTATGATGACTGACCCCATTTTGATTTCATAGTTTCTAGTATTTTTCCATTCTTGTGACTGTGGGCCATCTTCTTGGCTTCATATTGATTCTAACTCCAATTTTTGCAACAATGAGCTGAAGCTTCCATAGAATGCCCCTATTTCCTGTCTGATTCTGACACCATTCTTGGATCCCCTCCCTCAGCCTCTTGCAAAGACCTCAAGGCTTCTTTGGAACTTACTCTATCCTTAAAAATCTATAGAAAGATGCAGACAAAATACTTATGATCTTCTGTTAATTCTGAGATGATGAGAGAGACTAGACTTTCACTTTCTAAAAGACAAAAGTAAGACAAAATTACAGTTGAGAGCTACAGAATCTAGGAGAATGAATCACACCAAACTGTAGGTTACTAAGATTTGCTACATGTAAATGTTTAGAACTGTGAAGTTCTGAGATTTAACCTACGCACAAGTTAGTAATTAGCCTGCCACACTGTCATGGATGTTGGAAGATGTATGAGACTCTTGGGTCAGAGACAAAAGGCTTTATTACTCACAGCAAGAGCTGTGACCACATTTTCTTGAATGGATTCTTTCAGCTTTAGATGCCACAAAGTAGTGTAAAGAAGGCCAGGTGAGATATCTACACAAACAATGGGTTGCACTGTAGCAGAACGCCTAGCTCAAGCAACTCCAGTCCTGTATACGGGGCGATATACTGCCTGTTGTTCTGGAAAGAGACATAATCTCTACCTTCTAAGGCATTTGTGGTAAAAACATCCTTGTAAAGATCATCCAAGACAAAGAATAGTTAGTGTCACACTTGAAGAAATGCAGAAACAGGAGACAACTGTGGAATTGTCCCTCACAAATGAGCAGTTCCTTTTATTTTGTTCCTCAAGTCTTTCTTGCTCCCAAGACCAATAAGACACAAATTTCTCCTAATAAATACATAGCTTTCCTTAAAAATGTAGCATGACAATTGAGATAAACATTATTTTTCCTACTCTTAAACTGTAAGATAAGCACTTAAAATCTTACCTGCAGTACACATGAAATAAAGTAGAAGTTAATGTGTTTTGAGTTTGATACATCTGGGGACTTCTTTCATATAGCTTTTTCTCATGCAGGTGAGGAAGAAGTCAAGGAAAAGAATTAAATCAAATATCTGTAAAGATATTTTGTGAAGATACTTTATGTATTTAAATAATAATAAAGTTTGAAATGCCTGGTTTTCAACATGTTATCATTTATAGAGTATATACAAATAGCCAAAGTTTAGTCTAAAACAAATCATGGGCAAGAATAGAATATAGCAAATTGTATGTGTATGTTTTGGTATATCTATAAAATTCAGATGCCTGGCTTCATTTCCCATTTTGATGTACACAAGCACCTATTTGACATATTAGATAACAAACATTATTTTACCAACTACTGTGTTCCTACACACTTGGCTACTTACTGAATATTTAGAGAAAACTAATACTTTCCACCTTCAACAAACAATCCCCAGCATCCTAAATAGCTTGTCTTTTTCTTCCACTCATTTTCATACCTGCCATCAATCTAAGTGGATGGCTTAATTCTATAAAAAGGAGAGAAGCTCTGTTTATCCACATGTGAGCAATCAGTAAGCAAAGGGAAGCTTCTTGCCTCAGATTGTATTTTATCACTGTCATTCTATAAACTGCCTTATTTTAGAGTTCGACTACGCAATACAGTAGTGAAAAGACCAATTTGCCGGAATTTTCATTTAAATAATAGTACAATTGTCTTACATGTTTTATATGTTCTTTGGCCTATTAGTCTGGCTTTCAATTTGTATATATGATAATTAGCTTCATAAGGTCTTAAAAACTTCTGATGGTGAAAAAATAAAACAGGGGGTGGAGAGAAGGGGAAAATCATTGCAATGTGTTCTGTACATGTTCTCTAGAGTGAAAGTAATCATTACGTATGGCAAACATGTACTAATAAAAGTTAAAAAAGAGAAAAATCTCTTGACCGAATAAATACAGGAAATGTGAAAAAAATAACTAAAGGTTTTAAAAATCTGTTTCTCCATTATACTAATCACATTTCATGGGCTCACTAGCCACATTTAACTAGTGATTGGTGTGCAGGACAGCACAGATTCAGAATATTTCCATTATCACAGTATGTCCCATTTATCAGAACTGTTTTAGAGTGTAGCTTTGCTTCCTAAGGGCTAGTCTTTGATTATGAACTAGATATACCCCGAAGCTGGTGCTCTCGGCAAGACTGAAGACCAAATAAGATAAAATACAGATAGACATATAGATAGACAGATAGACAGACAGATAGATAGATAGATAGATAGATAGATAGATAGACAGATAGAGATGAAACACAAAGACATAGATATAATATTTATTCTACACAAGTACCAAGTTCTCACATTCATTCTCAAGGAGGAAAAGGATCAGCCAGCCAGCCAGCATTAGCAGAATGAGCCCTCTGTACTTTGTGTCTGAACAGGTGATAGCTTCAGTAATTCTTTGTGGATTTCCCCCTGTGGTTAAAATTTTCCTGGCAGCAGTATTCTCAATGGTGACTTTGTTGGGAAGTATAAATCTGTAATTATCACATTAACTCACAGAAGAATTAGACAGGGTATGTGCTTTGTAAATGTCATTTGATATTTGCATGTGGCATTTAAATTCCTCCTAGTGTTAATGCACCACAGAGATCTTTGTATTGTTTCTGAGTTGTTTCTTTTGTTAATTTTGGTTCTGCTCGCAGCAGGCATTTAAAAGTTAGTAGAAAAGTCAGACTTTCTTGTGCTTTATAATCCCATTGACACTTGGTAAGCTTAATAAAGAAATAAAATTTCAAGAGCTATGTGAGGTGATTTTCATCTCCAGTCAAGTGTTTCCTTAAATTAATACAGAAGAAAATAGAACAGGCTCCCAAATATCTCACCTTCAGAGTTCACAAGGAGAAGGAAAGAATAAAACAATTACAAAAAAAAAAAAAAAAAAAACCAATTACAGAGAGGCTCAGTGAACTTCATTACAAGTTGATTTAATGTCATAATGAATACATGTTCTCATGTTACCGTTAAAAAATATTTATGGTTAACTTTTCAAAGCTTATACTAGTGGCATAACTAGGATGAGTAATTTACCCCGACTTAGAATTGAAAGGATGTATGGCACGTGTAATTTTACTTACATGTGCAATCTTCCCCAATTTTGCATATCATCCATTTGGCTGTTGGTACTGTTTCTGTGTAGTTTCTTTGATAGCTATTTCTTAATCTTCATCCTTGTCAGAGGCATTTCTTTACTCAACTTGCAAACCTTACTTCACTTTAAACATTTAAAAAAATTATGTGGATGTTTAGGTTTGTTCGTCTGCTGTTGTATAAGCAGGCTCTTGCATAAAGTGATCCTTTGTCCAACACTGGCTTTTAGTGAGGATGCTTATACTTATGTGCATCTAATTCTCCTCACATACCCATAAACTAATAATCCAATGTAGTGAGACAAGATGCATTAGAATTTTATAACTTTCCTGGAATTCCTTTAAAGTTTATAATAATTTTTAAACTGCAATTTAAAACATACCTAAGAAGAAAGTTCAATGAAAATATTTTTATTTCCTTATAAAAATGCTGATATTTTCCCCACCCTGAACTACCACAAAAACATTGCTAGCAATATGGTTAGACCCTTATTTATGCAATTTTTTTTAACAAATCTAGGATCACATAATAAGTATTACTTTAAAATTTGAAATTATACCTCTGCATCATGCATATTTTTCCTATCCTATATCTTGAGAAATTACATTTTGCTCTAGAACATTATTTCTAATAGTCCAATGCTTACTAATACAGTAATTTACTGAACTATTCCTATCATTAAATATTTTGGTTATCTCTGACATAATGTTTTTATCATCAATAACCTTTTGATTTTTTTCATTCTAGTATATATTTACTTTTATATTAGTGCACAAGTTTCTGAAAGGATTTTTTTAAAAAGCCAAATTTTAAAATTCTATCCTTACATAATAATATACCTTAACTTAGCTCATCTAAATCAATAATTAGAAAGTTATTTGATCTAAGCCCTGTAGAATCATTCATTTTCCCACCATGGAACTCTTCAACTTTTACCTACCTGCTAATGCCTTCTTTCTACACTCTCTTGCTGTCATCCTTTGTCTTCCTAAAAACCTACTTTTTGGTATTTCATTACCAACAAGGCATACTTAGTTAATAACAGCTTAATGTTTTCCTTTCCAAAGTTATTTGAATTTTGTCAGGAACCAAAATCTTATGTCAACAAAATGAACCTCTAATGGAAGAAATATAGCATCATCCAGAAGGATGTGAAAAATCCCTAAAGCCAAATCATATTGTGCAATGTTTATTATCATTACAGATTTAGGGGTTAAATTATCAGTTAACTTGAAAACGTGCTTGATATATCTCAAGTCCTTCAAGTGAGCAAGAGTGGTGAACTAGGGAGTGAGCAACTTCAGGCAGAGATTAGCTATTGCTATAACGCTGAGATGCCTAGCATAGTATCAAAGATATAGTAGACACTCAATAAACACATGCTATTTAGTTGATCAACTAGACTGACAGAGATTCAGGCCATAGTCATCAACCTCTACATTGCTGACTTTGTTTCTTTTTGCAGTCAATCCCTGCAATTCCATTAAAGATAATTTGCAAGAGGTGCCCTTAAACAATGTTCATGGGATGCATGTACGGGTGAAAAAAAATGGTCCTATGAAATCAGGAAGATTTGTATTGAGTCAAAAGGAAGAAAATGGGAAGTCGTGGTAGACAGGAAAATCTCTATCCAATTGTCTTTGATACTTTTTCTTGTTGCTGAGACAAAATACTCAACAGCCAAAGTTAAAGGAGGAAAGGCTATTTGGCTCAGAGTTTATACAGTTTTAGTCTATAGTCGGCTTTTCCAAGGCAGAGTGACATGGCAGAGGGGCATCACAGAGGAGAAAGAGTTTATGGCAGCCAGAAGGCAACAAGGCAGCAAGCAGCAAAGTAGCAAAGCAGCAGCAGCATCCCTCTATCTGTCCCTTACATCCTACCTAGGCTATCCATTCTTAGTACCAGTAGCACGCATACTCAGGGTGCGGCAGCCATGGTCCTAGCATTGCACCATGAATCAATATCGGCATCACACACCCTAGATCCAGCCACCTCCAAAAAGCCCCACTTATGACCACATGAGGCTTTGGGGGGACATCTAGATACAAGCCACAACACCCATTATGACAAAAAATAAAATAATATAATTCTTCCAATAGTCCAGGAAGAGAAACAGTTATTTAAGTGAGTGGTCATTACAATCACAATAATAAAATAATATACATGGTGAAATAAAACCAGAAGAATGAGCCATGAACTATGACTGGAGAGGTCAGGGAAAACTTCACCCAATAGTTACTGCTTGAGCAAAGTCTTGATGGATGAATAAGAGTTTTTTAAGTATATGAGACGATATAAAGAACATATTGCATATTAAGAAAAGAATACCAGTTCAATAAACTCTCAAGTGTTAGGACCATGCAACACAAACCATTAGGCACAGAAGACCAAAAACAAAAACAAAACAAAACAAAACAAAAAAACATAAAAGATAGGAGAATTTTCTTAGAGGTTATTTGGAGTTGCAAAATATCTTCATGTCTTTTTCAGGTCATTAGTGCTCCCTCAGAGACCTTAATTATGTAAGAAACTTTGAAAAGAAATTTTAAAAAGATGCTTTTTAAATTTAAACCAGGCCTCAACCCAAGGTATGGGGGTTCTGTAAGGGACATTTTCTTTCCTGACTTCACTGGGTCATAGGCTATGGCAACTAGGAGTGCCATATGCCTGTTCTAGAGATAAAGGACCTGTGCCTTTAAGGCTGTGACCTGATAAATAATTATAAATGTATTATACATCAAGGTCTTCACTTAACTTTAACAGGCAGAGCACACTGTTGGGGATGCCCTGGTCTCTTAGGTGCACCAAAGTCTGTCTGTCTAACAATACCTAAAACATCCGAGTTGGAGATATCTCCTCAGCAGTTGGGTACCTAAGTCTGGAGCTTTTTAGTGGCACGTAAGCTTTGTATTTATGTGTTTTACAGAGAGTGGATGGTGCCAAAGTATAAGTAGAGATAGCCTGAGTCTCAAGCTATAAAATAATAACTCTGTGACCTGAGGTAAGTTACTTCTCTTTAAGCCTCAGTTTCCTACTTTGGAAATGGGAGCCAATGAGATCACAAGTGAGAGAGTACTTTGTAAAATATGACACGGCAATGCTGTTTTAATTTTAATTATCATTATGTTTAAGTGACTTGTTTCTGTAAATATTTTCTCTACATGCACGTGGTACAGAAGTATTAGTCAAGGATCAAGTGATATGTGTCTTCAAGTCTCTTAGGCACTTGACATTACTCCTTCAACTCAGCACTAATAAAATGAAAGTTGGCCTGGATCAATGGATTTACAACTTGGCTAAATAGAGCCTTACTTAGCATTTTTCAGTGAGATGTCTCAGGACTCCCAAAGGATGGAGGAATGGAGTATGGAGAGACAACAGTTCTTTTCAGCTGGTTTATTGTCTTAGTCAGTTTGAGGTGTTATAACAGAGTATAAAGTGCTCAGTATCCTTTAAGCAGCAGAAATTTATTTTTTTACAGTTCTGGAGGCCAGAAGTCCAAGATCAGGATGACAATATGGTTGGTTCTGGCATGGGCTGTTTTCTGGTTGCAGAATTCTGGTTTCTTAGTGTATCCTCACATTATAGAAACAGAGCAAAAGTTCCCTGAAGTCTCATTCCCGAAGCTCCACTTTCATGACTTAATTACCTCCGCAAAATCCCACTTCCTAGTACTATCACACTGTGTTCATGTTTCAGCATATGAATTAGATGGTCAAGCACAGGCACTTAGTCCATTGCACTTACATACTGGATTTTTTGATAAGATTTGTTAAAAGAAAATGTTTTGCAGCTAAAAACAGTAATATCTAAAACTCTGGAGTTAGATGCTATCCAAGAATCATACCTTCTGGACCAGCCTATGCTTTCAGAACTTTGTATTAATCAAGACTCTTCGAATATCTACCTTCTGTACATGGTTATTTGAAGCAATCATTATAAAAAGTGCCTCGAAGCTACCAGAAATAGAGGTGCTTATTGATTATATCCGGATACCAAGTGCTATACCTACATCTATATTCTACCACAAATTACATATTTTTTCTTCCATTTTATGTGGTTTTCCTTCTGTTATATGTGGAGATACTGTACATCAAGAGTGGAAAATATTTATTACATATTTCAATACCAGTAGCTATCCCTTGAATTTTCTGGCTTCCATGTCTGCACTGGTGCTCCCTAGAAAAGAACCATGTGATCATTCTTTTTTCAGAAGTATATAAAAGAAAATGTATGCACATATACTAACATATGCTATTCCTCTTAGAATAAAAATTTGGTTCCATTGTAATCAGTAGATGTTGACTACAAAACAAGCCCCAAATTCTACTCTTGCACACAGGTGTACTATAACTGAAAGGGAAATTAATGCCACAGTGGAATTCTCACCTGTTGCATCAAAAGAATTTTTTTCTTGTTCAAAAGAGCAAAATAGTTTTTATTTTTTAAGCCTTGTTCAAAATAAGTGTACGGGAACTTCCATGACCTCATAAAGAGCACCATCTTAGTAGGGAAAGAATAATCCCTAAATTCAGGAATAAGAGAAGGTTATTTAATCTCACTATTTATATTTGATCATATGATAGACACTCTTGCTAGTGTGATAAAGAAAAATTGCTGACAAAAGATTTTTTTGAAGAATATATAAAGAAGTTTTATGTGCAATAATGAAAAGACAGACAACCCAATTGAAAACTGAGCCGTATCAACAAATACTTCATCAAAAATGATACATAAACTGATGATGGCAGTGCCCCACCTGCAATCCCAATACTATGGGAGGCTAAGGCTGAAGATTGTAAGTTCAAGCCCAGCCTGGGGAACTAAGCAACTTTTTGAGACCTTGTCTCATCATTAAAATTAATTAATTAATTAAGTAAGTAAGTAAGTGTTGGCAATGCACTTCAGTGCAAAAGCCCATGGGTTCAATCCTCAGTACCAAGAAAAAGAAAAGAAGATATATAGAAGCCAAATAAGTACATGAAAATATGCTCAGTAGCACTAGTCACAAGGAAATGTAAATGAGAAGTGCAGGGCAAAATGTGCCTTTCATAATTTCTAATTTTATATATATATATATGAATATATATATATGTGAATATATATATTTTTTTCTCCAAGAAAACAGAGGGAGTCCTAAACTTTGATACTTAAATCTTGACAACAGAAGAAAATCTACATCTTTTCTAGGATAAAGTAGGGAGACAACATAGATTTCCAGGCAGACTGTGAGTTTAGCTCTTGTACTATAAGCTGCTATGTATTCTTCTTACAGATTTCTCAGTTTGTGAGGCATCTGTGGAAAATTAGATCCAAATTTAGGATGACTAAGTCCTAGGAAGATAACGTTCAGGAGGATTTGAGGTACCAACGACCCTAGAGTCATCGAAATTTCTCTTTAGTCCTTACAAAATTACTATAAATTTGTAGTGTACAAAACACTGAAATTGATGTGTGTTGAAAAACCAAACAGAATGCTTTAAGATGGTGTTCCAGAAATGCTTCTATGTATTTATAAAATACTTTATGAAATGTTAGGAATTGAAAGGAATGTGAATAATTTCATTAAATATTAATTCTTATTCCCCAAATAATAATCAAAGAACAAATAAATAATTTTAGAAGTCACTGACTGTTTACTGGGTTTCACACTTTATGCTTAATGCTTTTCATATGGTATATTATTTAATCCTCAAAAATACTCAATAATATTATTTCTTTTCTTACAGAAAAAAAAAAAAGAAAATAAGACATGACAATGCTGAGATACATGCCCAGCATCACATAGCAGGTGAATAGCCAATATGACAATTCTGGCCACTGTGCTTACGGATCATGAATTGAACTTGAGTCTCGAGCTCTACATTCAGGTCTGTTCTACTTAAAACTTAAAGACTGGCCTTCAGAAAGTCACTAACACTCTTCACATCTTGGTTTCTGCATCTTTAAAATGAAAATGATAACATTTTTCCATTTTGTAAGTGTATCCCAAATGCCAGCCAAATTTATCCTATTTTTTAAGATCGCTGTAAAAATATTCAACCCCTCCCCCACCATCAGGAAATAAAATACTCCTTTTCATCACCATCCTATTTTCTGAGAGATATCTATTAAACATGTTTTCATGGACACCAGAAGTTCTCATTTTCTACTTACTGAATTCTAATTCTTTCTTTTATCTCATCTCCAGTAATTATTCTTTTCATTCTTTCACAAATTATACTAGTTTTTTTTGTTTTGTCTTTTTGTTTGTTTTGTTTTGTTTTGTTTTGTTTTTTACAAAATCAAGCAAAGACTTTTCCTTGATTTTCCAAAAGGAATGTCAATTGCTGGTATAGATGACTTTTCTGGTTTTATGCCAATAGAAGGAGGAAGTTATAGCATAAAAACTGCATAGAAAATGTTCTTAAAATAATATTAGGTTATCCCTTTTGTAAAACCTCTTCAGCAATGCTTTTATGTAAGGATTATTTACTGATTTTTCTCTCTTTAGTCTTGTCTTCGCCATATTATTTGGCCACTTCTCCTTTCTGGCTAACCCCTCTTACATTTTTCTTCTCCTCACTGAAATCCCCAAATTTGTAATAATTTCTATCAAGCAGTTTTGATAATACTTTCATATATTTCCTTCCAGATTATACTCTTTATCCCTCATCTTCTGTACAATAGACATTTTCCTTATCAAAAAATCTGCCTCTGTAGAATGCAATTGGATGCTACCCACTAACATACTTTTTAAAATCCCATTTCATATTTGATATATTAACACCTCACTAATTTGGAGTTATTCATTTGATAACCTTAACACAACCAGGAAGTAAATACAAATCATTCCTGGGAAAGCCAAGTCAGCATCTCATTCAATTTATTTATAAAAATAAAATTTATGAGAAATATAAATGATTATTAAAAATGATATTAAAACATCCAAAGAATTTGTCTCAAGCTTAAAACAAGTCTCCATGAAGTCAAAGTTCCTTTAGTAAGAATGTTTTGCTTTCCTCCATTGTTACAAAGAATGAGCTCCAATAAAGAAATACGAGAATTACTAAATATGACATGCCCTCAGATGTGATTACAATGTATCAATGGATTAATGTATCATCCTGAATGTTTAGAAAATAATAATCATGATAAAATAAGATACACATAAGAGCAAGTCAAACCTGTCTGCTGCAAAAAGCAAGGAGAAAGAAAAGAAAGTCATCACTTTGTTTATAGGGAAAAAAGCCCACAAACACAAACACATTAGACTATTAGAACCTAAAGTCTCTAACTTGTAACTAGCAGGGGCAGTATGCAACTTTTACTTCAAATCTTTGAAACTCAGTTTTAATCCAGTGTCACCAACTGTAAGTCAGTAACCACATATAGCAAATTTTATGAACAAAAAAATCTGTTTGAAAGATATATGTATTTCATTACAACACTATAATGAATGTAAATAGATTAATTATTATCTGCTTACTCTTTACAGTGTATCTTCAAGAAGGAGATACCATTGACTTAAGCTTTAATAGATGAGTAACATTTGTTAAACTAGAGCCGTGGGCAATGCTAGTGGAGGGAGCATACAAGCTGCATGCAGATTTGCCAATTACTTGTTACTTCATTAAGATAACACAAAGATCTTTTACTACGAATGGGAAGAGGCTCCTGAGGTGAAAAATTGAGTGATTACTACTTTGATAAAACAAGAACACAAAACTTAAGTTAAAATAAAGTGGTACTTCTTAGGAATACTGGCAGAATGTATAAAAAGTCCTGATTTTGTTTGAGGGGGTGGGTAGGGTGGCAAGTATGAAAAAGAAGATTCAATGTTGAAGCAAATTACTAACAAAAATATGTATACTTAATTTAAACAGGTTTACACAGGACTGCCTGTGTTATGACTAATACAATAGTCTAATCCAAATGTCAAGGAAATATTTTCTCTATTCATTTACTTTAGTATTTCCATATTATCCTACTTAACTGGTAACCACAAATACCTGGAACATCTAGGTTTCGTATACGAGAAAATAAATAATATCCTCAAGAAGTATAAAGTACCATTCCTACAAAGACTGGCTTTACCATATCCATATCCCCCAAATGTCAGCCTATTTTTCCATACTCCATTTTCACTTCAAAGATCTTGGCTAGCCATAGACCTTGAGCCTGAACCAGGGCTCAAACAACTACCACTGGCCATTAGTTCTCTGTCCATAATTTTAAAGTAATATGCTAATATTGAATATTAAAGTTTTCCAAATAATAAGTTTTTTAAAATTAATAACCTATCCATAAATGCACACCATATTAGGAAGCCAATATATTTAATTTAGATTCTATGAATGCCTTAGATCAAGTCCAAAGAAAATACAAACTAACATAGTCTGAGAAGAACTGGGATCTACCTTTCAATATTTTAAGAATGTATTCTTTTTTCTCATTAATTCACATGTACTTTCTGGGCTTACCCTCTGTCTCAAATTGTCAAGATAGTTCCTCTAATAGTTCCTCTTATTATGTTTCTATATATATATATATATATATATATATATATATATATATATATAAATTTTATTTTTGTACCAGGGATCAAACTTAGGGCCTTGCACTTACTAGGCAAGCACATTAACCACTAAGCTAAATCCTCAGCCCTGTTTCTATATTTCTAATTGTTTCTACTGATTTATTCTTCCTGGATATTGCACATGGTGATCAGAATATTTAATACATGACCTTCTTGTTTGTCTTCAAGAAGATGATGCAAGTCATGTTCAAAAATGTAATTTTAAAGATCTTTATACAGTATTGTGAGCTTTAACTTTTTTTTGTTTGTTTGTTTGGTTTTTTTGGTGCTGGGAATCGAACTTGGGTCCTTGTGTTTGCAAGGCAAGCACTTCAACCACTGAGCTAAATCCCCAGCCCTATTGTGAGCTTTATATATGAAAAAAACATAAAGTATTTAGCAAATTGGTCCTTACTCCTATAAATTTTTAAAATAGACTTAAAGTTTCAATCTCCAGCACCTCCAAAAAATAGATTTAAAGTCCAACAGATTTAAAGAAAAGCAATCCTTTAAAAAAGCCCAAGTGAGCAAGAAATTAGGAAAAATTAAAGTATGACAACAAGCCATATTTTCCATAGTGAGATCAGAAAAATTTTGGAGCAACTTGCTGAATGAAGCAAAACTGCAGGTAATTCAATGCATTCTAGATGGAGTGTCCCATCTATTATTCCCAATTTGCCCCCTTTCTTGGTCTTCAAAGAAGAAGAGGGGCTGGAGATTTAGCTCAGTGATTAGAGTGCTTGCCTACCAAGTGCAAGGTTCTGAGTTGGATGCCTGGCACAGAAGAGGCAGAAGAAGCAGAAGAAGCAGCAGAAGCAGAAGCAGAGGCAAAGGCAGTGGAAGCAGAGGAGGAAGTGGAGGAAAAAGAGAAAGAAGAGGAGGAGGAAAAGAAGAGGAGGAAGAGGAGGAAGAGGAGGAGGAAGAGAAGGAAAAAGAGGAAGAGGGGGAAGAGGAGGAGGAAGAAGAGGAAGAGGAGGAAGAAGAAGAGGAAGAGGAGGAAGAGGAAGAAGAAATTCTGTGCCCTGCTTAAACATTGTGAAAATTGCCTGATCAGTATTTTAGAACCTACAGAGGTTTGGAGGTATAGCTCAGTGGTAGAGTGCTTGCCTATCGTAAACAAAGCCCTAAATTTGAGCACAAGTATGGAAAAAACAAACTAAACTAAAGGCCTCTAACTATTACTGGGCCTTAGTAACATTTAGGATAAGGATTATCAGGTTTACCTGAATTTTATCTAATTGTCAATTGTTGCAAAATAAGCTGGAAACATTTCTGTCTTTCTGAACTATGCAGCAGTCTTCCCTTATTCTTAGGGGATACATGCCAAGAGCCCCAACCGATACCTGAAATGGATGGTAGTACTGAGCTCAATATAGTCAACCTGCAGTGTTTGAGATACAGTCACATCTGCAGATCCAGCCAACTACAAATTGAAACTATGTATCAAAAAAAATTGCATCTGTGCTGAAGACATACAGACTTTTTTCTTTGTTACTATTTCCCAAATAATTCACTATAACAACTATTTGCATATTATTTATGTTGTAGTAGCAGAAATTACCTAAAGCTGATTTACAGTGTGTGGGAGATAAGCATAGGTTATATACAACAACTGTACCATTTCATCTAAGGTATCATCCACAGATTTGGTATCTTCAAGAGGTCCTGGAAACAAACTCCATAGATAACCAAGGAATGACCATACATGGTATGTTTTCTGCTATACATACAAACCTACAATAAACTTTAGTTTATAGATTAAGTAAACTGCAGCTAGGGATTTAGCTCAGTGGTAGAGCGCTTGTCCAGCAAGCTCAAAACCCTCAGTTCGATCCTCGGCACCAAATAAATAAATAAGGTAAACTAAGACAATGACAACAATAGTAATAAAATAGAACAACCATAACAATGTACCATAGTAAAATTACAGGAACACAGTTTTCCTCTTGCAAAATACAGAGTATTCTATTTACTATTTTCAGACCACAGTTGACCACAGGTAATTGAAAACACACAAAGTGAAAACACAGTTTAGGAGAACTACTGTAAAATTAATTTTTGTTCTAGAAAATGCATTCTAGTCAAGATTCTCTTCTACAAAAGAAAAAAGTATGTACCTTTCTTTTGCATTTTTCTGAAATACTCTGACATTCCTCCTCCCACTGTAGTATTCCACCCATGTGCAGTCTAACAGACAGTCTCCTTTAAGGCTACACCAGCCCAGCTGTACCAACAGGACCCTTCATGGAAGAAGTACAAGGTCTATTCCTGAACAATCAAGTATCTTGATTCTCTCCTCAGTTTTGCTCCCAGATGCCCCGAGATTCATCCAGGGCAGATATATTCTCTGTCTTCAAATGAGAGAGATAAATGATCTCCTTAGAGGGTAACATGAATTTGAAGATTGAAATTGAGAAGGAAAATCAAACTCCTCAATCTTTTTAACCAGAGGCCAGAAAGAAAAAAATTGTGCCTATGCCTTACCAGATGACAGTGAGCAACTCTTGCTATCGGTGCCAATGAATTAATCTTGAAGCTGATGTGAAATGTATCTACCCCCAGAACACCTGCTCCTTTTGTCATTGTCTGACAGTACCTCTTCAGAGAGTCTTCTGACTTTGTGCTGTTGACATTGACTTCCTGCAAAGACAGCTGCTTGCATACTTTGATGTCGCAAAGGGTGGGAATCTGATTATATTATGTCCACATATAAGTTGCATGTATGTGAAATTGGAATTACACCTGATTAAAAGGAGTCCTTTCTGCCCATTTCCCTATGCATAATATATCTAATACAGATTTTTCAGGAATAGAGAACCTACATTCTAAGTCGTTTTGGATGCCGAAGTAGTCCGTGAAGGTTGGATGAGTCAACAAGAATTGCAGAATTGGCCACACTGACTTTGGAAGCAGATTTGCAGCTGCTAACTGGGCAGTGATTCAGGAGACAGCTGATGCTACAAGCAAAAAGAAAGTATGAGACTTACTGACTGTAATCAGCTCCCAGTCTCTTTTAAAACACCTCTAATTTCCCCTGTGGTGTTTTCTTTTTCCATCCAAAGGGCTCCTGGATCTTAGTTTTAATCTGATTCCAAGGTGCCTGATGTGAAGGGCAAAGCAGAGGGATTTTATCTGAGCCTCCATCACACACAGGTGCTTCCGGCTAAAAACTCCAGAAAAATAAAAATATTAGAAGCAGGTAAGAGGAAATTCAAGAAGAGAAGCTGAAAGTTTAAAGATAGCTATCAGGATAAGAAGAAACTCAGAAATCAGTAAGTATAATCTGAGTTGGCAGAAGAGAGAACATGGGAGAGGAATGAGAGAAGGGGAGGGAAACAGAAGGGCAAAAGCCTTGAATTTCATAGCTTCAACAGAGCCAGGTCCTCTGTCTGAGCTCAGTTATTCTCTGGTAAACTGGCCGTAGGGCGTGAGTAGCTTACAACAACGGCACTTATTTTTCTCCCATGCTACGAATCTATTCCAGGCCAGCTGCCACTTGGAGTTCATTGCCTCCACTCCAGGATCCAGGCTGATGGCTGGAGAGGCCCTCACAGAGGTGTAGAGGGAAAAGAACGTGAAGAGCAGAGGCAGGAGCTCTGAAGGGACACATTCCATTTGTCTAAGCAAGTCACATGACCAAGCCTGATCAACAGGGTGGGAACGTATATTTTGAATGATACATGATTATATAACAGTCTGTAATAAATAAATGTATTAGTCTTCACAACAGGAAAAGATAGAAGCCATTTCCCCACTCTTGGTTGTATTGCACAGGGTATTTTGTACCACCTCTTTCAGTTTGGGGTTTTCTAGTGTTTTTCTCATAAAACTGTGGTTATGGGTTTTTTGGAAGGAGGGTCATAGAGCAAAAATGCCCTTCTCATCACATGGTTCCAAGGATACATGACTCATCACTAATGATACTAATTGAAGGTAGGGTTTATACAATTTCTGCACTCTGAAGTCACTTGGTGTTTTGCTTTGCTTTGCTTTGTTGTATTCTTTGGGAGAAAGTTGTTATGCACAATCCACACCTAAAGAATATGGATTCTTCTACTTTCCTGAGGGCATTTCCCCCATATTACAGATGAAGACTCTGAAGTTTAGGGAATTTAAGCCCAGATGACATAGTGACTGAGTAGCACCAAGACTGAAACCCAAGTTTTTCTGACTTACTAAAAATACATTTTTTCAGTGCTCCACAGAAGAAGCACAAGAATAGGAAGGAAAAGGGTTAGAAAAATGGAAAGATGTATCTCTTAGTTGTTGCAGTGAAGCAGGGTGGGAAGCACACTACTTCTGACTTGAGACGTGAGATAATGATTCCTTGACTTGCTCTTCACAAGCACTGGGTGTAGAGCTATAATGTGCCGTTGTGTTTACAATACCATCCAGTTATTGCCCTGACATGGACCAATTATCAATCTATCTTTCTGGAAATACTGTATTACTGTATGCCCTGACTCCATTCTAGTCAGTAAGCTATCACTTTAAAGGAAAACCAATCCTGTAGGGGCACTGTGAGGGGAGTGTAAAAGATGAAGGTGATTCTATCTGCACTTCTTGTGGGCTGGAGTTAGCTTCTCATGAAGTTATTATTCCATATCTGCCTTATAAAGGAAAAGGCATGTGCCTTCCACAGAAACTATGGACAGATAGGAAAACTGCCACACAGGCCGAGAAGAAGAGCAACTGAATAGTCTATGTCTGCTGTGTGAAAACTCTGTGGGGTCTTTCCTTCACCATGGAGATACTGCTAATGTTGGCATTTAAAACTATGTTCCAGGACCCGTGTTGGTTTTCTTTTAAACTGTCATTGACAATGCAGTTCAAAGACAAAAATGACCATATAAAAACATTGATTTGTGTTTTCTGAATGAGGATCTGATCTTTCTTCTGACAACAACAAAAATAAAAATAAAATTACATAGACTGTATGAAGGAAAAACAGAATCTGAGGACATTATATTTCTTTTATTTTTTTTACCAAGAACACGTATTGGTACATTCTATACATAATGATCACATTCATCATAGTTAATTTGTACCTGTACACGATGTATCTTGGTCCCCCACTCCTTCTTCACCCCTCCCTTCCATTCCCCCCTTTCCTTATTTACAGCAGGTTTATTTATATTTTTCCAGTTTTTCCCTTTTCCCTTCCTTCTTTTCCCCCTTTTCCCTTTCTAGTTCTCCTCTCTTTTGAATATTATCTTTCTTTTACCTAATATCTATTATGCCTCTTTGGACATTATATTTCTTATGAAGAAAAGTTCAATTCATTTCTATAAACATAATAGAGAGTACATGTTCTTTGAGTCATATACTCAATTATAATCATATAATGGCCTTGAACATAGTTTAAATATTCTAATGTACAGTGATTTTTAAGTAGACTAGACTCTTGGCTGGCAACCATGAAGTTGAGTTATTCACTATTGTTTCTCATAGTGTAGAGACATTTGTATTTTTAGAAATCATTTTCTCCTTCAATTGCTGAGGTTACCCGAACTTAACAAAATTGTTGTGCATATCATACACAAGGATTGAGCATTTCAGGCAGGGATGTTTTGTTTACCACTCTGTCCCAGCACTCAGTACATCCTGGCACACTGCATATACTTAATAAATACGTGGTAAAAGAGACATCCTGGAACACCACATACATTCAATAAATGTTTGCTAATGAATATTGAATGAATGTTTTCAAGAAAGAAGCATCATGCAAATTTAAGATAGTCATAAAATATGCAAATATACAAATCTGAAATGAAAGGCTGTGTCTAAAGTCTGCATCCATAAATTTCCTTCAGCTCAGAATAGAGCTTTTTAAAAATTTTTGGGAAGTGTAATAAAATCTATGTTGCATAATTTAAGAGACAACATATTTTCTTCCAAATATCCTGATGGAAGGCTAAAATTCCAAAGGTGAAACTGATGATAGATTTCTAGGCTTACTCTGCAGGAACTGACTAAAATTTGCTGACCACTAAGCAGTTGTATTAACAGAAACTAGTTTTCCTTTTACTAAATCACTCAGATTATATTTTCTTTATATAAAATAACAAAATTGAAAATGAGTGCTTAATGCTGGTAAAGGTATGTCAAGAGAATTACTCTCCTCTACTGCTAGTATGAGAGTGTTTGACTCAACTTTTCTGGAAAATAATTTGAGAATATATACATACAAAGAAACTTCAAGAGTTTATAGTTACTGTTTCTAACCTGGGAGTTCTACTTCTAAATATTTTACCTAAAATAAATAATCGTGGTTGGGTGAGCAGCTCCATGGTAGCGTGCTTGCCTAGCATGTGTAAGGCCCTGGGTTCAATCCCCAGCATTGCAAATAACAACAACAACAACAACAATAATGAGAGCTTTTTTTTTCACATATTAGTGTTTGAAGATATCAGAAAGTTTTTTTGTAATAATACTGAAATCTTTGAAACAACTTCAGTGGTTAATAATACAGAACTGCTTAAATAAATTAAGAAATATTCACTCTAGAGTGTACTATCTTTCTCTTTAAGATGAAATATTTGTAAGTTGAGGCTGGGTGGTGGTGAATCCTGGGTTTTCTACGTTCAAGTTCAGGGACTTTGAGCAAGGGTTATACTTAATTTAACTATGTTCCAGTTTTTAAAGTAATATTTATTAATTCACTGTTAAGTTTTTTAAATCGAAGTTACATATAGTCTCATTAAGAGAGTCAAATTGTTGTACAAGTTTTATTAAACATCAGAATTCTGACTACTTCTCAATTTCTGTTTCTTAGAGGCAGCTACTTTCAGCTTTTTAACTGATTTTGGTATTTGCCTCTATCCTTTCACCCTCTAAAAGCAGAGAAGCAAACAAGCTTGATTATTTTGAGTTTTAGGCATTATTTACTGACTTTCTGCTATGGAAAACTATAATTTGGTTTTCTTAGTCCTTCTATCTCCAACATACATGCTTGTGCACACATGCGCATAGACACACACACACACAAACACACACACATACGCACATACACCCTTATTCAATCTTCTTTCTTTCCAGTAGAACTGTAGCACAATTTTAGTTACAATATTATAGTTTTTATAGTATGGCCACATATAAGCATGAAACATTGTTTAGTTATGTTAGGTATTACGTTATTTTTATTTTTCTGAACAAAGTTTTGTTTTCCTTGCTCTTAAATTGCCTTTTCCTTTTTTAGGTGTTGGTAGTATGTATTCTTCATTTCTCATCTATGAGCCTTTTATTCACAAGCCCTTCCTGGTTGTGCAAACCTTCTTTCAATACACTAATACAGTATACATTAAGCATTGATTTCATGCACTTAAGAGAGTCTTCCAGGAGGCTTTTGACCTGTCCATGTCTGGACTGACTGATGCTTAAGTGTCACTTTGGAGTCTCTTTCCACCATTATCCTGGGGATTCTTTTTCATCTTTTGGGTGGGCGCCCCTTAACCTGGATTCCAGGTCTTTCTCTCTGTTGGCTTTCTTCTTCATTCTGGGAGAACAGGGTTTCCCAAGAAAGTGTATACTTGCCATAAAATATTTGATACTGTGCATGTCTAATATACTCTCACACTTAACTGATAGTTGGTTGGATATAGAGTATTGGAAGTCAACTAAGTAAACAGAGACGAGTCAACGTACACATGGAACCTAATTTTCCTGCCTTTCACATGGTGCTTCTGTCCTTACCTTAAATGCACTGGTATCCCCCCTGTGAAGGACCTTAGTGTGGTTCCTCCCCCACTAACCTCCAGGGTGCTGCTTAGCAGGAAGGAGCAGCTCCCTATACTGTGAGCAGGGTTCCAGATCTGGGGTTTGGTGAGCTGCTTTTCAAATGGATTCAATCTTGGATTTACTCAGTCAATTACACTTGCCCATCTGCTTTGTATTATTCTTGTACTTAGTCCTCGTGTGTACATGCCTTTTCAAAAACCTGCATTTCTGTTATTTCAGTGGGATTCAAGGAGGTGAGAAAACCAAAGGAAAAGAAGTCTGTATATCTGTGGTGTAGGAGGTGGGTAAACTGCCATTTCTAATTAGTACTGTCTGCCTAAGTGCTTCAAATTTCAGTTGCTTCTTATGTAAAATTAGGGTAATAAGACTTTCCTCTTAGGGTTGATATAAAGATTAAAAGATATTTAATGAGACAAGTGAACACAGAACATTTGCCATCATATCTTGCATGTAGCATGTTAGTCATTATTAATGCACATTAATATGGTATCTTAAGAACAGAAGCATACTCAGATTATCTTAGGTTAAAAATATGTTTAGAGGAAATATACTAAGAAGAATTTTAGAATCTATTTGGAGAAAAAAACAGTAAGATCTCCCTGAAATTGGAAATGCCTCCAGCTACTATTTTCCCCTGTTCACCTCTCTCTTCCTGAGCACAAACTTACTTAGTTTCTTGCCTCTGTCTCTTTCATTGTATCTCCTCCACTTCCTTGTTTCTACCTCCAAACTGGTTTCCTCGCCTTGTTAAATGTGTCCATGGCTGAAAATGGCCTCAAGCTCCAGCACAGATCCTTAAATGCTGACTTCTTCTCTGTCTCTCAATTCCATTTATTTTTTCTAAAAAGACTGGAATATTGGTCTTGCTTAACAGAGTTAATCTTTGGTCCAGTTAACCTGAGATGGGAACATGTGGTGCTAGTGCCACATTTTGCAGTCTACAGGCTAAGGATGTCACGAAGTTTATTATATATAAACTTATGTAAAAAGCATATATGTATATACACACACACACAAACATGTAATACCTATATATGTTTGTGGGTGTAGGTATGTGTGTATATGTATATACTCATGGAGGATATTGAGTTAAATGAGAAAATGCATATAAAATTTTGGGCATAGTTTGTGCCCACAGTAAATTCTTTAAATGTTTTATGTTATCATGGTAAAATACAGAAAGTGCTAGAGAAAAATTCACTAAAATAATAATTGTGCTCGTGAGATGATTTTTTTCTTATTTATATGTCTCAGGACTTTCTAATTATGGTTTTTACAAATATGCATTTCTTATATAATCATAAAAATAATTTTATAAACTTACTGATAAAAGAAATGCATGTATGAAAGTACAAAAATTGACTTGAATTTATTATCCATCTACTAGATCTTCTATATTGGACATCTTGAAAAAGCTTTCTAAATATCACTTTTTAAAATGTTTATTTTTTCCAGTTTTTTTCTTTTTTTACACTAGAATTAGGAAACCTGAGAGTGCCTGAGCTTTTTGATGTATGTGAGGATTTGAAAAGTTTGATTTTTTTAGCTGCCCATACCTATGTAGTTTTCAAGTTGATAAAACATAAAGAAAACATTCAGAAGAGTTGAAATATAGAAAAAAATTATGCTTAAAATCTTCACACCAAAGTCAGTTAACATAAAATCTTATATTATTCATACACTTACTGAATCACTGTTATCTTTTTCTCTGGTAACTCATTATCATCCTAAATGTTATTTTCCCTTTTCAAGACAACCTGCCTTATTTATCTGATTGTTCAGCGTAATTGCAAACGTAAATTCTCTCAGTTAGAAAGGCAGATTAAACGTCATCTATTTCAAAATCAGAATTTTTCAGATGAAAAAATGCAGCTGATAATTTTTCTTGCCTGGGGTAATGAAAGTATTAATACACAAACAATGGTATTATATTAAAATATCATAATTGTAGATTTCAATTTGATATCTTGTCTGCTGCAAGACTCTCCTACTTCGCTGTATTTTGCTCATCATAAATTTCCAAGTCATTAATTACTTTGCTAAATTAGATTGCTACTGAAATACCTAAGAAATCAGAGGTGATCCCTCTGGCACCAGTGGAGTGCATAGGTAGATTCTCCATTTGAAGACTCATTACCAAGCAAGTAACTCAGTACTTTAGTCGAGGAAAGAGGAAGAGGGAAGTTCAGCTTAGACTATTCATGTTGTATCTCCTTACACATATTTGCTTCTTTGGGGGTAGGGGGCATGGGACAACAGCAAAAGAAATTCCTGCATTGCAGAAAATTGCTTTGCTTTTGAAATTTGGCACTGTAACTCATAACTCATGTTGCCTTTGTGCTTTGCCTTGTGGGAAGCTCAGAATGAAATCATGAGTAATTCCTAACAAGAGTTCCTTCAGCATTGTTTTTCATAAGAACATTACCTCCCATGTTGTTTTCCTACCTTCATTTTTCCTTTAAATCTGCTTCCTTAACTATATAATTCTGACTGATATTGTTCCATAAATTACCTTAGAATTTTCTTGGAAGAAGACATTACATAAATAAAAAGTGAAACAATTTTACATTTTTTTTTCAGTGTAGCTGCTGGTATAGGTGACACAATTTTAATAAAATTTTGTTATGCTTTATTGATAAACAAGTTTATTCAACATGCCTTAGTCAATGTCCATTGTAGAAAGGCTCTATATTACCCACTGTGAGGTTATGAAAAATGAAATGAGCTAATTTTAAGGCTTAGAAAGTTCCTTTGCTGTATAAATCAACTTTGTCCTTGAATCTTTTTTTAGTTCAATGTTATCCATAAAGCATTTCTCTCTGATACTTCTCTCTGATAGGTATTTATAATTCAAATTTGAATGTATATGAATACTGCTGTATGGCCCTGAAAGTATTTCCATATAATTTCAAGGAGTCCTCAAAGGAATCCTGCATGCTTTGTCCTGTTGCACCTACTTCAAATGTGTGGAAACTGACCTGAGGTCTTGTGACTTGGAGGCCACACAGTAGTGAAGCCATGGTGCCTGAACTAGAAGGCGGGACTTTCATTTTCAGCCCAAGGTGTTTCTAACTGTAAATCATGGCTGCTTTGGAGCTTCTAAAAATCAATAGTGCCTTCTCTTCTGACCGACACACAGCTTCTTAAGAAGCTGACCTCATCCTGTCTTGTCCCTTATTAGTATTGAACACCAATAGCTGAGAGGATGGAGGGAGGCTCGCCTGTTACTAGATGGTCCTGAATTGTACTTACAGGGCCCTTTTTCAGATTTTAGGGCCTAGACTTCCTCAGGGTCTTCTCAGTTTTATATATAAAAGAGAAGCCTTTCAGAAAATTCCCTTTATATATCAGTTGCAACCTAGTCTTTTTTACAAGAGTTTAAAGGACACAATTTTAAAAATAAGGTAGATTTAAAGCTAAATCAAAAATATAAGTGCCTAAATTCAGAATGGAACAAAATCATGTTAATCATGATTTTTCTTTGAAGTAGAGAACTAAAACTAAGATGAAAATATCTTCATATTCTTTTGAATTTTCTAAATCTACTGGCTCCAACTTACATCTGATCACAACTCTGAGCCTTCTCTACCTGCCATGCAAAGCAGTTAAGTGCTGCCCTTGGCTTCCACGAGTCATTAATGGCACTTCCAGCTTCCTTTTGCTCAGGCTCCAAACCCAAGAGTTATTGTTGCCTTCTTGCTTCCTCCCTTTCCCTCACACATTGCAGCAAATTATGTATCTGTGCCCTTCTGAGAAGCTACACTGTTACTCCCCAAAAGATCTCACTCCACTTTGCTAAATATTAAAAATAAAAAAAAAAAGATCTTACTCCAGTGGCCACCTAAAACTGACTTCCCCACATTTCCCCTCTTGCTCATTCCTCCCCTCCAAGTCATTTCTCTGTGTTGTAGCTGGAATGGTTTCTTAGAACGTAATGTGGACCAAATCATTCTGCTCTTTCTGCTGTGGTTTCTTCAAATATTTTTCCCTAACTGTATGTGATCTGGCCCTCAAATACCTCACTGCTCCACCTGTCTCCCATTCCTCTCTTGCTCCATTCCTCAGACCGCAGTGGAAGTTCCTGTTTGTATTTTAAAGGACCACACTTATTCCAGTCCCAGGCCTTTGCATTTGCTAGTCACTCTGCCTGGCTTGTACTTCCTGCAGATCTTGGTAGTCTCCTCTCTCAAGTCTCCTGACTGTCCTCAATGTCAAATGCTCACGGTGGGGCTCTTCCCCTGTTTCTTTTTCTTCACAGCATGTGACCACCTGACTTCTACAGATACACACTTATTTCTGATCTGCCACCCCTCCAGGACGTGAGCACCAGTGAGGACAGGGAGGCAAGACCTGGTTCCCCACTCCATCCCTAATGCTTACAGCAGCTACTGTGCAATAGATGCTTCACTTCAAGTTATAAAGTAGTAGTCTAAAATTAGAAATAAAATGCATACTTTTGCCTAAGCATGAACCAAAACCCTATTCACAGACTGAGAACATTCTTCAAAGTGCAGCTTTAACAAAGGAAAAGAAGGAGCTGTCAGGAGAACTGAGAAGTTAAATGAAGAAAGTTAAAGCAGAGCTGAGCAGAGCTTGACCTGAAACAAGGCATTGTAGAAACTGAGAAGAAGAGAAATCACGGGAGAAGGAAAATAAAACTGAAAGTAAATTCAGGAAGGTCCACGAAAGTCAGTTTCTGTGATATGGACGACAGAGTACAAGGGAGAACCAAACTGCGTAGCTAGCAGAGGAGAAGGGACTTGGCACCTGACACAGAGCTGCCAAGGTTATGACTCTGTACCAGAGCTTTGGGAACTCTTTAATGACGATGGCAGGCTTCTGTTGAAAGGTTAGCTGCAGAGGGCACTTGAGGGAAAGTGAACAGCTAAGTGCACGGATGGCATGGCCTATAGCATTTAGTTACTGTATTACTGGAAGATTGAATGTTCATTGGGCAGACATTGTAAATAAAACAGACACATGAGATAGAAGCTCAAACTCTTTTCAAGACTGGATTTACTAAAAATTGAAATGAGGTTAATTCTACAATATCCACAAAAAGAAGAAAGAGAAATGAACTGATAAAGGGAGCAGAATAGACAGGGTGTTCAATGCATGTGCATACTGCGTTGACCATCCTCATATCCAAATGATGTTTCGAAGGGAAAATAAGGGAAAATCTGAAGGTAGAATCCAAAATATTCTTCACACATATACGCATGAGCACACGTCTAGCATGACATGAGAATACGTCTATGTGGGACCAATTAAAGATATCTCGAGAATCATTTGATAGCATTGTGAATTCAAAGCCAGAATTCTTGGGGTTGAGAACAGATCAATCACAAATTAATTTGAGTGATTCTATCTTAGTCATCTCACTTCTCTAAGCCTCATTTCCTCGCAGGTAGAAGGAGAAGATTTAACTGGATTATTCCTGAAGTCCATTAAAGTTGTAAAATTCCTCTATAATAATACTCGCCATTGATTTGAGGTGGGGGAAGTAAACCACAACTGCAAAACAGATCCTGAAGATTAATTCATTCCTGCACTTTGCACGTATTTAATCAAATGTCATTCATTCAACAACTATTCAGTAACTCCTACAGAGGCCAAGCACCACTCTTGGAGTTTCAATGGGGCATATAGAGCATCCCTGGTCTTAAAGTGTTCAATGATAATCCTTTACCAGAAGATTTTGACGCTGCCATTTTTAAAGGTTCATTTGTTGTTAGGACTTCAGCAGGACTAGTTTTGTCAACAGAAATAGGTTCATTTATTTGCCAACATGCAGATTTGTGTGTATATATTATGTGCTTGCATTTGTGTTTTCTTGCGAATCACATAGGAACTATTTCTATAAAGTCTGTATACAGGGGCTGGGGATTTAGCTCAGTGATTAGAGTGCTTGCCTTGCAAGCACAAGGCCCTGAGTTCAATCCCCGGCACCACAAAAAAATAAATAAATAAATAAATAAATAAAAATAAAGTCTGTATACAGAGATATATCAAGTATGTGTGCATAGCCATGTCACTGCAAACCACTGCATTCTGCTAATTGCACTGATATTTATGTATTATGAAACTGATCGTTTATAGCTTAGTGCTACCAGCTGGTTCAGAGGACTTTTCTCCTAACAGGTTCTACATAGGCTTGGACAAAGGGGTACTACTGCTGACGTAAGCAACTGCAAGAAACCTCTGTGTCCACATTAAGAGGAATCTGCTGAGTGGCTCACAATGAACAGAGCCTCCTACTGGGAAGTTAAACAGTGCTTTAGACCCTTTTAATAGACTGTTTAGTTCTGATACCCATTTAATGGAGAATGAGGTCATTTCTTCTTCCTTTCTCCCCTGGAGAATGGTCTCTACCATCTTTTATGGCAATTTGTTTTCTCATTCCTTTGATTTGCCACCAATTCCTTGCACTCAGTCAATTTTGCCAGGCCTTTTAAGACTGACTCAATTGGGTCTTTATTATCAGGAAACCATTCAAACAAGGCTGCTTTGGTTACAGAATGAAACCAAAGAATGAAGAAAAACATCAAAAATGGCCTGTGTGCTTTAATTCAACAAACACTTCTGAAAGCACAAACTCACTTACTTAAGAGCCAGACAGTCATTTGCTTCTGCTGTGTTCCACCTACTAACCCAGAGATGTGTGGTTTACAAGAGAAACTTCAAGTTAAATAAAAATTCATTATAATTGGTCTCACTTAAAAAATAAAAATGAAATATACAAAATATGGGTAATAGGTGAATTATTATTCTGGTATAAATTATATTTTTCTTACTTTGTGAAAAATTCTTAAAATAGCATTTCTTAATGGCAGATATGAAATTTTGCTACTTGGTTTTGCCTTCAAGGAAGGACTTACTGTCCAGCTACAGGGAATGTGGTCGGCCTACAAGCCTCCATCCATTGCTCTTTTGGGATCTGCCCCAGTTGCACCAGGCCAAGGTGTTACTATTCCCAGGACCCTCTAGTGACTGAACTGGGAATGAATATTAAAAGATTCGGGCCCAAGTGCCATTTAGGGCTCTGAGGGACTCAAACTCCCCAGGAATACGGGTTCAGATCATACTATCAGGGAAAATGTGGAGGACAGCAAAGAGGCAGTTGAGGCCGGAAATTTGAGTACAGGAGTACGATGAGTACCAATTGTTCCCCTGAGACTAACTTTAGGAATGACAGCTATAGCTTTACCTACTAATCTCTCTTTTCTATGATTTTCTCAGTGAAAAGAATCTACCAGAGTCCCAGAGGATCTGTTGCACATAATATTAGAGAAGGAAATACAGGGCATACAAGGGGTGAGCTGTAATAGACACAGAAATGTGCTACCAAATCTTACCAAATCTTTCAAGGAATAAGTTTTTTGCCCATCTGTAGAAAATAGGTATCAGACAGCTTCCAATCACTGGGTTCTTCAGAGGCTTCCTTAACTACAGAAAATCAGGGCCCCATTTCTTCGAATAACTGCACAAGGTGGAGCTAGATGGGCCTTTCCATTTCAGCCCAATGCAGGTCAGTGCTTGCTTTAGGACATCTATGGGGTTGGAAAATAATTTACCAGTCCTGCATCTTGGTCTGAAATATTTATTTGCAAAATCTTGCTCCTCCATCTTCTCTTTCTATCATAGACATTTTGTTTACCTAAGTCCACCTTAGGATCTCCTTCTAGGGACTACCTAGAAGGTGTGGCACCCCACCACCACCACCCACTCACTTAGAGCAGTGGTACATTGTCTCCTCACCTGTTATGCTAATAGCACAAACGAGGTCAAGGTGTATAGCACCTCAGAGGCCTGATAGTCTGGGAATGGGAATGGTCAAGAATAAAATTATTTCAGTGTGTTTTCACTTCCCATCTCAGTCTCTAGCTGCATATATCATCATTAATGACAAAAGACTTTGATAGCTTGATATATACCTGGCTCCTTAGGGCAACAAATAAATCTCTAATAAATCCATTTTTCACATTATGAGAGTAGTATCTGGTTAAAGAATTTTAGAGTGAATTCTTTAGTAATGAACATAATAGTTCTTTAATATGTCTGTTTTACAAATGCAGATTTTCACATGACAGAATTACATAAATTATATTTTTAAAATCTAAAATAAGACAGCTGCTATGATTAAGCCTATCTCAAGTTGGAGAAGAGGGGATGTAAAAAAGCTACTCTTGGCAGTTTCAAAAAATGCATATTTTTAAATGCGTGGACTTCCACTTAACATCATCTTCACGCTGAGGTCATTATTCCTTCATCTCTTTAACCAGCCGCCACTCCCATTCCTGCTCCTGGAATTTACGGTCTTTTTAATCAAGTGCAGCCCTGCCCTTGACCTGACATGCCAAATTCTGGAGACTGGCTTAGAGTGTTGGCTTTACCCAGGACCAGAACCAGGGCAAAGAGGAGGGTGGGCAAGCTAGCTGGTCCAAGAACTTCTGTGCGTAGCTGAGACTCACACAAGTAGTGAGGCTTCCATCCCTCTGTGCTTTTCCATTTGCACACAAGACATTCCAAGTGAAGACTGAGGAGACTGATGTCTTTCTGTTCATTTTTTCAGCTGCAGAAGGACACTAATGAGCACAGTCTTGTTATGAAACTTAAATGAGATGGCAGTATGAGAGTGTCCAACACAATTCTTGGCATACCAAGCTGCTCAAAAAGTGGCTTTGTTTATGCATATACATTTGTTCTTTCATTCCTGGCATTTGATGAGGTATATGAAGCTATGATAAATGTTCGTATCTGAGTTCTCTTACTTGTTACAGTAGCAGGGTGAGAAAAGAGGGCACCCTTTCAGAGGTATGATTTCCTCAAGAATTGAAGCTGTTTAACCTTCACTGCTTTGCTCTAAAACTGTTCTCCCTCCCCAGCAATCCTGAGTTCTCTATTATAAGCCCCTCAGGTACTCCCGGGTCTACAGGGATCCTAAAAAGTACTCTGTCTTTAAATAAAAAACAAGCACAAAACAAAAGCCCTTCAATAGCCTTTGAGAGTTTGGACGGCACCTACTATAATCATTCACAACATAAGATGTCACCAACTGGCAAAATCGAGTAATTATATATTTTTATTTGCCATCTATTATTTACAGTATGCCAGGAACTGTGCCTTCCTTCAATTTATAATTCTGTGACATAAATTGATATTTAGAGAAATTTTGTATCTAGCATGAGGTTAGTACAAGCAGCCAGCAGTAGATTTCCTGTAAAGTTAATGCAGCTCTGGACTTAGCTCTTTCACTTCCGTGAGAGATTGTTTTTAAGACTCTATGAGAGTCCTAGAGTTGTGTTTACATAATGATGTTTGTTTTAAATTTCCAGAAGTAAAACATTTTAACAGAAATCAGTTAAGACTTTTCTCTTTCCAGACCAACTTCCTTGCCATCACATTCCATCTTAGGGCACTGGAGTAGCCGTGGACATTTTGGAGAGAGGGCTAAGGGCAACTTGAGTCCGAGATACGTTCGATTTGAGTTTAGCTGCTTACTTAGACTAAATTATTGATAGCTGTCCTACTGTAGGGATACACTGTGGCAACTCACCTATGTGATGACACAGGATGTAGGACCAGAAGTTGTATCACAGTATGAATCTAACCTATAACTCCCAGCATGGGGTACATGTAGGTAATAGAAAAAAGATGAGGCTTAAATTGCAGAGAGTTGAGAGCTAATCTATGAAAAATGCTTTCAAAGATCACAGTTCACGCATGGGATGTTGAGTCAGATTTCCCGAAATCGACAAAAATTCAAAAAAATCTATAGTGTGCTATGGATGAATAATGACATATAGTCCAAAGACACTTTTTTGAAAAATCACTAATAACGATTATACTAATTTTGCTAAAAAGAATGACTAAACTATCTTTCTATTCTTACAACAGGAAATGGCCGCATAAAACCATTGTTATATGAAAAGGTGACTTAAGAATTTGTTGTCAAAATATGCAGGAAAGAAGTCACGTAGTATACATGACCATCAGGCAGTTAGTTGATAGAATTTTTTTTTTTTTTTTTGTGGTGCTGGGGGATCGAACTCAGGGCCTTGTGCTTGCAAGGCAAGCAGTCTAACCACTGAGCTAAATCCCCAGCAGTTGATAAGTTGATAGAATATCTTTATGAATATAAAGATTTGAGTATTTATTAGCCTTAATTTTAAAATTAATTTTATTGTGTCTTCTTTCTCTTTTTGAATAAAAATTCACATTTGCTCCTAATTTCAGTTTCATATTTTGTATTACTTTTCTTAAAAGAAGGCTTCTAGATGGCTTACTGCAGCTAATAAGTGACATAATACGGGAGTCTGTTTGGTTTCAAAGCTATTCCTTACAATAGTTTGGGTTTTTTAAATTAAGTTTTTATTTATTTATAATTTACAAACAACTTGGTATACTTATGAGGTACAATGTCATGTTGTGGTCTACTCTGATTTCTCTTCAGATCACATAAATCTTACAGTTTTTTTCCTCCACATTTGTTTATATCTAAGCTCTAGTCCTCCCCTACCAACTTTCTGTGATCCTCTGGTCTCTTGTTCCATGTAAACCTCTCCTCCATTGCCAAAAAATACACTGGGTCACTTCTTTTTATTTTCTCACCAAAACAAAGTGCTTATTTCTTGCTATCAATTCCGTCCCCCTTGTCTCAGTAAATGCAGTTTGTCAAAATTCTTAAAACAAGGATAGTAATCTCCTTACTCTCCACACCATTCCCAGACACAACTACCCTACAGAATAAGCTTTATACCATCCAAATATCTTAGCATATGTCTCTGTTTTAGTTACTCTTCTCTCGTTGTTGGGACAGAATACCCGACACCCAAAGTTAGGGGAAGAAAGGTTTATTAGCTCACAGTTTGTAGAGGTTTCAGTCTATAGTCCGCTGGGTCCGAGGCAGGGCAGCACGGCAGACCGGCGTGGCAGACCGGCATGGCAGAGGGCAGCAAAGTAAAGTGAGGAATGCAAGGAATGTAGGCAAGGAATGCAAGCAAGCAATGCAAACAAGCAGCTAATTAGTTTCTTCCTGTATCTTTTATCTAGGCTACCTGTCTTTAGGGTAGGCAGCACTCCCACCCTTAATCCTAATACCCTTAATCTTAGTTTCACATCCTTAATCCCAGCAGAACCATGCCAAACTGATCAATGGATTAATTTAGTAACTACACACTCTAGATCCAGCTATCTCTTACCACATGAGGCTTTGGGGGGACATCTAGACACAAACCATAACAGTCTCATAGTGATGCGTAGGTATATTTCTTATTAATTTTAGCATCTTCTACTCCTGGCCTCGCAGATCCTTGACCTCCTGAATAGATACCATCTTCATCTGTACTCTGCAGAAGCCATTGACAGGCATGATCACACCCAGCAATTTGGGATGCCTCAGAATAGCTAGCTCCATAATGCAACATCCATGAAAATCAAATTTCTCATCTCCCATCCCAGAGTCTTCTTTATTCCTCAGTTATCCTAAAGCTAATGATTACCTTACTAGAGAAGAGCTGGTTCCTTTTGTTGCAAAAGGTTAGTTCTGGCTAACCTGAAATCTATTAAAACTGTTTGACAGTTTTATAAAAGCAACTACAGTTGTCATTCTCCAAAGAAATTTTTCTCAATCTTTTTCTCCCTCCTCAAAAATTACCCTACTATGGCTCACTTCCTGGAAAAAACTTCAACTCATACTTTACTGAAAAAATTAAGGGCAACTATTATCTGATCTTCTCTCTCCTTTTCAACACTTTAGCTTTACAAGCTCTCATTTGTTCTGCCCTGCTCAGAGAAAGAGATTCCTTTTTCAGGCATCCTTTCAAGTATGACCCCCATCGTCCCTGTGTCATGCCACCCTTTCTGACACCTAGCTACATACTTTTGGGGGGGAGGGGCTTTAAATTGAATGCAGGGCCTTTGCATTGAGCTGCATCCCCAATCCCTTTATTTTTTTATTTTTATTTTTAATGTGCCCAGGCTGGATTGAACTTTTAATCTTCTTTTCTCAGTCTCCCAGAGTGCTAGAATTATAGGCATGCTTGTAATTTCTATTGCTCCTTCTCTTTGAATTCTTCTCATATATCTAGATTATACTTTCTGTTACTCACTTGAAATAATTAACTAAATTTCAATGCATCCAGGTGGAACTTGGACCTGGATATCAATCTTTCCAATCCTAATTTAAGATCAAAGAGTATGCAAAAATATTAGGGGAAACTTCAACAAGCTTCCAGAGCACAGGAATACAAGGATATCTTAGTTACTTTCTCGGTCACTGAGACACTTACCTTGGCTCACAGTATGTAGAGCCATGATCCTATTATAGACAGCGAAGTAAGGTAGAAATATTATAGGCAGTCAGACAGGGCTGGGCCCTCAATGGAGTCAATACACGGGACAACTATGGCTGGAGGCGCATCCATTGAAGGTGAGGTCTCAAAATAAGGATGGAAAGACCAGAGCCACACCCCTGGCTGAGGGATAAACAATGAACTGAAGATTACATCTGTTAAAGTCTAGTTCACCCAGGTGGGCGACCAAGATCTCCGGATCCAACCCACCCTGGAATGTCCTTGTTCTCTTCTTGACGATTTACTATGTGACTTTCTTCCCCATTGGACCACTATTACCTAAAGGACTACACTTGTACTATTATTGGTTAATCATCATTTTGACACACATTGTACCTGCCTCACAATTTTGGTCTATAAAACTTCCCCTGAAGGGTGGGCTCATTGGCAACCCACTCGAGTCCCCTCCTGTCTCTCAGGAGCTCTCTTTCTCTCTCCCAATAAAATTCCTACTCTTAACCTCCTTTGTTCCTTAGAATTCATTCTTCGACTTCGGGGAACACGAACTCAGCGTAACTGACATCTAGCAGGTTGGGAGTTATATTTTTTCCCCTATATCAATCCGACCACCTCCAAAAGCTCCACTTATGAATGCATGAGGCTTTCGGGAGACACTTAGATATAAACCATAACAGGGGCCTACCCAATCTCAAGCAACTCACATTATGGTAAGAACAATTTCTCCAAGGTGGGTGTGGTTATGCCTATGATTTTTTATGTTTCAGGGACATATAATTAGGTGACCAGGAAAAAGGAAGCCAGAGTGGCTCACCGTTTCCTCCCTAAGAGAGATTACTGGTGATTATTCAGCTAAGATACAAGAAAGAAGGCTGGTGTAGGAATTAGCAGGTGCCCCATTCTTAGAAGAATATTTTCTACATACAGATTCATTGGGTAACTAACTGAAAGACATTTGAGATTCACCTAGTCCAAGGCAATTGACAACCTGTGGGTTGTACTCTGCTCACATTGGACGAGGCTTTTTTAGCCTACAGTGCTTTTTCTTATTTTAAAAAAACTGCATCAACACACAAAAATCTGAAGAAGTCACATAAATGTCAGCTTTTGATTTTCAAGAACCACTGGGATATTTTACAACCTTAACTTCAGTATGACAACCATTGGTTGGATCTGAGCAATGACTGGCCTATTAGATACAATATGCTTTCCAGTTCATCACTATCCAGTGGGTACTGACATCTGAGTACCCATTTTCTCCTCCTAATATCACAAATATAGTACAAATGTAACCTTCTAAGATTGCAAATGATGAAACCAATACCCAGAGAGTTTATATGGTGAGTCCAAGTTCATGCAGATAGTCATGTAATATTGGACTCAATATCCAGCACTGTCTCTCCATACCACATTGCTTTTCAAAGTTTCTTGAACCCCAAATTTTTGATATGCATAAGCAATGGACTTACTATTAATGGAAGTATAAAATTCAGGTAACATTTTTGACACTATTAGCTTTAGAATCATCCTTTTGGAATAATACAATTCACTCAGGAAGTCGTGTCACTGAGCAGATCAATAGCTCTGACCTACTTAATTATGCAACTTGCAATTGTGTTTCCATTATGAAACCCATTACCTAGTACAGCAAGGAAAAAAAAACCCTCTTTTCTTCCTTAGCCTCTTCCTTGAACTACATGTGCGAGGGGCTATCAGTCTTATAGTAACATTTTTAGCTTTGTAGCAGGTAAAGAAGAAACAAGAAACCCTGATTCTAAAAAAAAAGAAAAGAAAGAAAAAAGAAACCCTGATTCTGCAAGTTATCTTCATATTAAATATCCAGGGTTAACATTTAAACAGACTTATATATGCCATCCTGGGACTCTTTTATTTCTTTAGCATCTATATACATGCTATGTGTTGCAGCTTAAAAGATAAAAGGAGAAGCTTCTCTTTCCCATACACTCAGACTGTATCTTTCCCTCCTCCTTTCTTGCCTCCCTCCCTTCCCTTGTCTCCTTTCCTTTCTTTTTCCTTCCTTTGTGTGTATTTATCTTCCTTACTTTTCTCTTTCTTTCTCTGATTTCCCCTTCTTTCTCTCTCTTTCTCTTTTCTCCCATTCCCTTCCTTGTTTAATAATTTATTGGTTGCATACTGGGTACTAGTCATCATAAAAGAAAATTCTATGTAGAAGGAGACTGAAAAAGTGCAAGAACAGACGAATGAATACTTAAGTGATGGTACGAAAGTATGAGACACACACGGGAGATACTGACGGTGTTCCGAGCCTACTCTCATGGGTTCCTTACCAAGCAACAGCTTGACTCTCAGAGGCAGCACTGACACCTTTGATGGAAAGCTGTCCTCAGGCTTCACAAAAACTCTATGCCCACAACCATCATAAGCCAGATACAGCTGTGTAGGTACAGGCCTAGCCATAACAAACAACTAACCCATGCAGAGAAATAAACACCTAGATTTGCCTTTCCTGGCTGGGGTAATTCTGAATACTAAAATTTGAAGTTTCCCAGTTTGGCCATGGTATAGTAATATTCAATTACTCACTGCAATAGTTGACTTAATAATAAATTCTTAATGGCTGCCTCCCCTTTCTGATAGTTTCCTCCTTTATCTACTTATGTTCCTTGCACCTCTCAAAAATCTGCTCCACTCAAATTCTTGGCTCGTAACCTGCTTTGAAGGGAACTCAGACTAAGATAGCATAATTTATGCCTTCCAGAATCTCTTGTATAATAGGGAACAGATAACTAATTATAAGACTAAAGTCATATGGGAACTTAGGAGCAAACAATTCCATCTGGCAGAGTTGGATAAGCTGTCAATTTAGGAGTTGACATTTGAACTGGATTTTAAGAGGTAAGAGTTTGTCAAATAAAGGTGATGAGATTTCAGCTGTGATGCTAGTTGTTAAATGCTTCACACCTGTTTTCTCCTTTGAGTCTCATGAAAGTTTTATGGGGTGTATGCTTTTTAATATCCCAAATTATACAAATGTGGAAACTGAGATTTGGGAGAATGAATCAATCTGCCTAAGGTTATTTTGCCTGTAAATGGCAGGGCAAGATTTAAACTAAGTACCATATGCCTCCAGAGAAAGTCATAGCCATTCATGAGCCGCACTATGTAGGAGAAAGAAAACAGGCTTTCAAGGCAGACCCATCCATGCTTGAATCCTCCTTTGTATTACCTGTGAAGACTTGAATGGAAACTGACCTCTGAATCTGTTATCTCAACTAAAATTGGGGATAATTACTCTGGAGAAGACTTATTATAAAGTTATTATGAAATATAACATATACCAAATTCAAGACATTCAAAAAATAGAGCAATGATGGTTGTGACTATAATAATGATGATTCTGGGCATGTGAAAATTTTGTGTTTGCATCTCAACACCAATACCTCCGACATCCAATATGATAGTTTAGTGTCCCTAAGGTATTTATTATGATGGGAAGTGATAAAAATGATACTACAATAGAACTTTGGAAGATATGAATGTCAGTCTAAAGTGATTGATTTTATCCTGCAGAAAGTAGTAAAGGTTTATAGGCAAAGGTGACATATTTAGACGTGCATTCTGGGCTTAAATAGGGATTGGGTTGACATGCTCAGACATGGATATTTGTTGGCGAGTGGTAAACTGGAGTTCCTAGAATGACAAGCTGGACACAGTGGGCCTCAGGACAAAAAGACCTTTCAGGAAGCTTTTGGGATCAGTCATAGAATTTTGTCCATTCGCATTGCTTTCTAACATTTTCAAAGCACAAAATATGTAGTAAGTGTAAAAGAATTCAAAGGGGGCGTGTGTGTGCATAAGAGAAAGGAAGAGGGAGAAAGAAAGGGAGAAATGGAGAAGAATGGCGAGAAGGAAGGAGGGAGAGAGAGAGAGAGAGACTTAGAAATTACAATCCCTCTTCTCCTTTTACTCAAGTTAATGCTTGCTGTCTTGCTGTGTACACTGAAGATCTGTGCACTTCAGTTCCACAAGAGGGAACAGAGCCTCCAGACCTTCCAGGTAATACTTCTCATTTTACCCATGAACTTCTATGTCTAAATCTTTTTGTAGATTGTGATCCTGTAGTCTATTTCTAATATGTGCTGGGTCTGTGCTTTTGGCCCTGTTTAGAGAGTTCTGAGCCTCAGTGTGCTTTATCTATAAATGGGCACTAATAACTTTCCTGCTTTCCCTGTGGGATCGAATACAATTAGATGTATATATTACAGATTGGTATGCAAACAAACATCTTGTTTTATAGCTTGTAGTGAGACAAAATTGCTTTTCTACCCTAATCAAGGGAGTCTCCTTTTATTTAATAATTATTTTTGTGAGATGGAGTATTTACTCATAAATGCTAAATCACTGTTCAAATGATTTCTTCATATAAAATTTGCAATTTACTATTTTCCTATTTCATCCTGTGGCAGAAACCTAAAAAAAGACTGTATATTATAGAATTCAATACTATCATAATTCTGTTAGAAAACAAGTCACCCTTGAATCTTCTGGAATATGAAGTTGCTAAACTGGTTAACTTGTTTATATTTTTAAATTTCTTAAAATGATTTCTCTGATAAGGATTGTTTCTTTTCACAGCTATAAAAGTTGTAGAACAGTAACTTCCTCTGATTCCTTTACTTCCCCAGTTTACTTCATTCTGCACCTCGTTTCAGATGCTGGAGTCTGCACCACGATACGCTGAAGGTGGTTAATTCCTTCCTCAGGTTTGTGTCCTGCACTGTTCTATCTTCCAATCAAAACCCTTCCTATTAGGACAACGCCTTCCTATTAGGTGTGGGGAATGTGACAGCTCTGTACTATCTTCAAAACTTTTCTATAAATACAAAACCACTGTAAGGCAAAAAGAAAGTTTATTTTAAAAACAAAGTGATTCCAATTTAAAAATGGTGGGTACAAAATTTAGATATAGATATTAGTCTAGAGGGGGGTAAAGGGAGGCAGATTGGGCTTAACTAAACTAAAAAGGAATATATCATGAAGGTGAAGTTAAAAAGCAGCCTAGTTCGTTTGACTATAATCAGTGGTCAGTGTTTTCTTTAAGGGAATAAATGTCTAACTATAGTAGCCATCCTTCAAAATGGAGTTCCGTGAATCAGACCTCCCAGCATTCATACGCTTGTGTGCAGCCCTGCCCATACGAAATCAGGGCTGTCCCCACGTGATTAAGGTGATATGTTGAAAGGGGCAATGTGTGACTAGTTTTCACCTTGATTTCTTGCATCATTCCCTCTAGGGGAATTCACCCACCATATCAAGGGTACATTCAAGCAGCTCTGTGCAGTTTCTCTCCATAGAAAGAAGCTAAGGTCCAGCAAACAGCCAGGCCCAACCTGCACTTCTCCACAGGCTGCGGCCCCAGCTGACCTCTGACTGCAGAAGCAGGAGACAATGTAAACAAGGATGACCCAGCTGAGTTTTTAACTTCTTGATTCACAGAAACTGAGAAATAACAATCATTGCTGTTTTAAGTCACTAAGTTTTGGAGGTGAGATTATATGTAGCAAAACTAACTAAAACACTAACATTTATTGAGTATCCACTATGAACCAGGGATTGTACTCGGTGCTTTTTCAAATATTATTTATTTCTATACCTAATCTTTATGTCCATTTTACAGATCTTCAAAAGTTCAAAACCAAGGCAATTAAGATACCTACTTGTAAATGACAAAAATTTGAAGGCTTCTGACTGCTGTTCAATATTCCTTCTATCAGCTAATCTTCAATTAAGGAAACAGCATGAGGATAGGCTGAGAGAAAGTGCTGGGTAGACGACAAGGCAAAGGCTTCATCAAATACTCTCCCTTTGGAGTATGTGTTTGTGTGGAGAGAGGGTAGGATGGAAGGGATAAGTAGGACTAGAAGAAAGAAAGTATGGCAGAGGAAAACAAAAGCACTGCTTGCAAGAGAATTGGTCAGAGATGCAAAGCAAAGATAGGTTTGCCACAAGGGGTAGCTGGGACTCGACCAACAAACAATTCATTCCTGAGGGCTCTCAGAAGTCTAGCTCCGTTCATGAAGGTCAGGACCACACAGAAAGCTGTGTGAGCATCACGTATGTGACTTGGATGATCTACAGGGAAGGCAAGATAGTGATGAATCTGTTCATGTCTATACTAGGAAATTGGTTATGAAATATCTTGAACTGAGTTTTATAATCTCAGTTCCGAAGACAGTTGCTTAACACATTAGGAGTTACTCAGGAACACATTCACTCCTTGAACTTTTGCAGACCTTGTCTGCCTTTCTTTACCAGGAATTCTCATTCATGCTACCTGCTAACCTCCAGGGTTTCATAAATAATCACATATACAAGTTGAGTACTGATAAAGTGATGTAACTGCATCCATGAGCCAACACCTTGGAATTCATTTTCATAACCTTCAATTTGTAAACCAGAGAACAGTTTGTTTTCTCATCTACAAGTACCATTTTAGAAGTATGACCGATTACTTCTTATTAAGAGAATCTTTGTTTGGAACCAATAACAAAGCTTTTCCAGCTTTATTTTAAAAAGTACAAGACTGAGAAATAAAATTTTCTTAGATTGAGAATTTACTGTGACCCATAATGGTCTCCCTAGATACCACACACACATATATATCTTCCTTTAGTCAGAAAATATCTAAAGACATCATGTGGTCATCAAAGGGTATCAATATATTTTCACTATTCAAAGGACGGGTTACTCATTCTTTTTAAGTTTTGTTTTTACTGACTAACCAAAAATGATGATCTGTGACCTGATTTCAGAACCATTTCTTCGAGAGGTGTTTATTTGGTATGTCATTTGGGGATAATGATTATAGACTTTAGAATTAACATGAATTTACCTTATCTTCATTTTCTCTATAATATGTGCCCACATTTTTAAACTGTGTAAGTAATTGACTTTCATTGTTAACTAACCTAAAAAGTTATCAGTGCACAAATTCATATGGCTTAGAAAAAGTTCAAGGAGCTCTTAGGTTTTAGAGCAGTTGTGTAATATATAATACTAGAGGAAACAGTTTTCCCAATTGAGAATTATTGTTGGAAAGTTACATATGTAGAGAAATATAAAATTATACCATTGAAAATACTTCTTAAAAATTATTAGCACTTTTAATGAAAAGCTGATGACAGAACCAAAAGAACCTTTAATTTCTACATAGCAAGTATAACAGGCATATTTGTTAGGATAGTGCTGATATAAGTGATAAATCCCATTTATCATTTATATGATTTCAGAGGCTTAACATGAGGAAAGTTTATTTCTCATTTAGGTCAAAAAATGCTTTGCCACTGAATGATTCAAAGACCCATTTTCTTCTATCCTGTAGCTCAAACAGCTTCAATATGTTGCTTTCAAGGTCATTGTGTTCATTTTCATCAAGCCACAGGCAAACGGGCAATGAAAACTTATACAAACTGATTTCATATATCCCACCTCATCATTATTGACTTAAGTATAACTCAAGTCGTGGTTTAGGATCCCGGAGTGGAACGTCCATGTGGGCTGCTGAAGTTTTCCCCTTGTTCATGACAACCCCAAAACACAAAGAGCTCGTTCTCCTGCCTTTGTTTTAAAAAGAATCCTGAGAGTTTTTTTCTTTTCTTTTTTGTCTCAAAATAAACTCTGGAAATCTGTGCTATAATTAATTAAAAGAAGCATCATTATAATTAAATAAAAGAAGCATCACTCTCTGGTCATGAGAATCATGAGAATGTTCTCAGACCAATTTGTTTCTCAGTTCAAGTTTCCCATAAGAACTGCTGGTGTATGATGATTCTCAGGGGAAACCAAGAGAACCTCAGGAACCCGCTTTTGTTTTAAAAAGAGTCCTGGAATTTCCAGACCAATGGGAACAGGGAGGCTGCGAGAAGTGGCTGTTCCGCCTGCAGTTTCATAAGCAGCTTGAGGCATGTAGACTGAAGTCATCTTCCCCACGTGTCTGCCAACTGCCCCCCTACACATGCACAGGCAGACATATATGCACACACCTTATTCCATTGTTGATGCTCCTTTTTAAAAATAATTATTAATGTATGTTAATCTACATATTAATGGGTTTCACTGTGACATTTCCATGCATGCATTGTATCCACCCTGTTAGTCTTTCTTACTCTTCCTTCTCTTTCTCCTACAGCCAGGTCCCATTCCCTTCTGCAGTAGTCTACTACTTCCAAGTCATCATTTTTAAAAATTCCACATATGATTATTTTTAAGATGTCATACTTGTCTTTCTGTGTTTTGCTTAGTTTATTTAACTAAATGACCCCTAGTTCTATCCATTTTGCTGCAAATGACATTTTATTATCTTTTATGGCTTAAAATATAAATATATAATATATAAATATTATGTACATATATAATAAGTATATAATATATACATTCCTTTATCTATTCATCTTTGTGGGGAACCTAAGCTGATTCTGTAGCTTGGTTATTGTGAATAGTGCTGTGATAAACATAGGCAGGCAGATATCGCTTATGTAGGCTGACTGTTTCATTTGGGTATATATGGTACCTAGGAATGGCATAGCTGAATCATGGTAACTACTTTCTGGTTTTTGAGGACCTTCCGTACTGTTTTTCATAGTGGTTATACTAATTTACATCCGTATGATGTTCCTTTTCCCCACATCCTCACCAGCATTAGTTACTTTTTATATTTTTTGATAACAATCATTCTGACTGAGATAAAATGAAGTTTCACTGTAGTTTTTATTTGCATTCCCCTGATGGTTAAAGATGTCGAATATTTTTCATACATTTATTGGTCATTTGTACTTCTTTTGAGAAACATCTGTTCAGATTTATTGTTCATTTATTAATTGTATGACTTTTTCTTTTTTAATTAGGATTTTTTAAGTTCTTTATGTATTCAGGATACTAGTCTTCTGATACACCAATAGGTGGCAAAGAATCTAACTTTTCTGGTTTTTCTATTCACTCTGTTGATGTTTTTCCTTTACTCTGCAGAAGCTTTTTCATTTTTTGGGAGCGGTTGCTGGGGAATGAACTCAGGTCCTTGTGCTTGCCCCTAATTTTTAAAATTGTATTAGTAGCTATTAGTTATACAAACTAGTTTGTTTCATTCTGGCATATTTGTATGTGCATACAATATATTTTATTTTTGCCTCCCTGTTATCCCCTGATCCTTCCCCTACCTAGTGTCCCTGAACCTATTCCCCTTCTTCATCTATTCTATTCCATTGGTCTACATGTCCGTTGTTATGCCAGTACCATGTGATTTTTGTTACTATGACTGTATAGTATATTTTAAAATCAGGTATTGTGATGCCTCCAGAATTGCCTTCTGCTCAGTATTGTTTTAATTATTTGGATCTTTTGCACTTCCATATGAATTTTAAGCTTTTTTTCCTGGTTCTATGAAGAATGTCATTGGTATTTTGATGGAGGTTGCATTGAACTGGTAGATTGTTTTCAGTAGTATGGCCATTTTAGCATTATTAATTCTGCCAATCCAAGAACATGGGCAGTCTTTCTACCCTCTAGCAGAGTTAGAAGTTTGAGTTTAACATGACTATAATTTTAAAATCTCATAGACAAGATATTGAGAAACAAAGAACAACATTCATTATATTCTATGTCATATAGTTCTTTGTTTACTAGGTGACTTGAGTAGCAAGTTAGCCTCCTTAGTTCACCCTGGTCATAAGACTTCTTCCTTATTAGAATTACTACCAGACATTTTGTAATAGAATTCAGAAAGACATTTTCACTCATTTCTTTATATTAAGGCATTTTAGTACTTTTCCCCTCCAACATTTTAAAGATAATTAAGAAAATTTTTAAAAAGAAGCAAAAACTTATCATCTTAATAAATTAGCTATTTCCAATTTTCCAAATTTATTTTCCATTCTTACCTATATCTATTCAGGGTCTTGTGATTGTTGTTGAAGTTTTTGTTTATATTCTTTAAACTTTTATGAACTCTTTTACTACCTTAAAAAGCCTAGTTTTCCATTGGTCTACATGTCTATCTTTATTCCAGTACCATGCCGTTTTTATTACTATTGCTTTATAGTATAGCTTGAAGTCTAGGAATGCTATGCCACCTGTTTTGGTCTAATTGCTCAGTATTGCTTTTGCTATTCGAGACTTCTTCTGTTTCCATATAAATTCTAGGATTGTTTTCTCTAGATCTGAGAAGTATGCTGTTGGTATATTGATTGGAACTGGGTTGAATCTGTATAAAAGTTTTGGAAGGATGGCCATTTTAACAATATTGATTCTACCTAACCAGGAGCTAGGGACATCTTTCCATTTTCTGGTATCCTCTTCAATCTCTTTTTTCATAGAGGTCTTTCACTTCTTTAGTTAGGTTATTTCCTAAGTATTTCATTTTTCTTGAAGCAACTGTGAATGGTATTGTTTTCATAATTTCCTTCTCATCCTGTTTATTGTTGGTATACACAAATGCTAATGATTTTTGCATGTTGATCTTATATCCTGCTACTTTGCTGAATTTGTTTATTAATTCTAGGAGCTTTTTGGTGGAGTTCTTTGGGTCTTCCATGTAGAGTATTGTCAGAATCGAGGACACAGAAACTTCTCCAGACATATTCAAATATATGATCTTTGACAAAGGATCCAAATACACATGTTGGAGGAAAGATAGCCTATTTAACAAATGGTGTTGGGAAAACTGGTTGTCAGTTCATAGAGGAAAGATACCGAACCCATATCTCTCACCATGTACTAAATGAAAATCAAAGTGGATCAAAGATCTAAACATTAAGACAGAAACATTACACCTTCTGGAAGACAAAATAGGTAAAACACTTGAAGACAT
Source organism: Hystrix cristata (assembly GCA_004026905.1). Lineage (NCBI taxonomy): Eukaryota > Metazoa > Chordata > Mammalia > Rodentia > Hystricidae > Hystrix > Hystrix cristata. The sequence continues at coordinate 44,231 of PVJO010010590.1, forward strand.
AGGAGTAGGAAAGGACTTCCAAAACAGAACCTCAATCACACAGGAAGTAGTAACAAGAAGAATCAACAAATAGAACTACATTAGACTAAAGAGTTTCTGTACCACAAAAGAGTCAGTTAGTAGAGTGAAGAGAAAACTCACAGAATCAGAAAAAATCTTTACTTGCTACTCCTCAGACAGAAGACTAATATCTAGAATATGCAAAGAACTCAAAAAAATTAAACTACCTAAAATCAATGACCCATTCAAGAAATGAGCCAGAGAAAGGAACAGATACTTCACAGTGGAAAAAATACAAATGGGTAACAAATATATGAAAAAAATGTTCAGCATCTATGGCTATTAGAGAAATGCAAATTAAAACAACTCTAAGATTCCACCTTACCCCAGAAAGAATGGCAATCATTAGGAAGTCAAACAGCAACAAATGCTGGCGGGGCTATGGTGAAAAGGGAACCCTCCTACACTGTTGGTGGGAATGTGAACTAGTACAACCATTATGGAAATCAGTATGAAGATTTCTCAAGAGTCTGAAAGTAGAAATCCCATAAGACCCAGCCATTCCTCTACTAGGTATCTTTCCTGAAGGGCTAGAGACATCATACTACAGAGATACTTGCACAACAATGTTTATAACAGCACAATTTGTAATAGCTAAATTCTGGAAGCAACCTGTATACCCATCAATAGATAGCTGGATAAATAAAATGTGGTATTTATACATAATGGAATACTATTCAGCTATAAAGAATGACAAATTAGAGTCATTTATAGGAAAATGGATGGACCTGGAAAATATAATGTTGAGTAAAATAAACCAGATTCACAAGCTGGAAGACCATATGGTATCCCTCATTTGAGTGAGGCAAAATACAAACAAAAGAAAAGAGTAAGCAATGGATACAAAAAGATGAAGTGTTAGATATAAGCTAACAGACAAAGGGTTCAAAGGAACAAGAAGAGGGCAAAGGGGGAGGGGAATGGGAATCCAGAGGAATAATGATATCTTAAAAATAAGAACCTAATTGCCCAAACTTAAAACAGTGACACGTACACTAAGTACTACAGTAACTTTATGTAGCTGTAACTTAATGCTGCATCTATGGTTGTTTACATTGCTCATTGTCATAAGCAAAAGGCACAATGTAGTATGGTCTGTAAGCTTGTGTAATGACCTGTAAGTTTGTGTAATTCTGGATAAATTTTAATAAAAATTTATTTAAAAAGCCTAGTTTTGAATATTGTTAGTATTTTCTAAATGTTATCCATAACTATTTATTGAACGTTTACTATATGCTAGATATTGTTCTGATCTCTTCACGACAGTAACAAATATACAAATTTTGCTCCAAGTAGCATATATTCTAAGAGTGGGGACCAAGGAATAGACACTAAGATGAAAATATAAAAATTAGATGATAAGAGTTGAAACTGGAACGATGAGCAAGATACAGCTTTGTGAAGATGCAGAAGAACAGTCCAAATAGGAAAGCAGCAATTGAAAAAGGGGCATATTTTGGTGTGTTCCAGGAACAGCACAAAGGTGATAAAACAAAGTGATAAAAGTACAAATGGAAAGAGATTAGGTAAGAGAAGTCACTAGGGGACTTCAGAGTCCTTGGAGATGACATTAAAGAATTTATTGAGATGTCACAGAAGGTAATAAGCAGAAACATGGTGAGATCTAGTTTAGCCTTTATACATCCTAAATGGCAAGGAAAATCTGGGTGGAGAGATACAAGTCTGATATTAAATTTGAGACTCTACCATGGGAAGTGGTGAGAAATAATTGGACTTGTGGTGTAATTTGGAGATAGGAGTAACAGGTTTTCTCATACATCATGCATGTTTTATGGAGAGAAATGTGTAATCAAGGAGAACACCTAGGCATCTAGGTGTTCCAGTCCCATTGTTATGATGGAGACAGTTTGATATTTGTTCATTCATTCATTCAAATATTTATTGATTATTTTGTGTCAGACACTATGCTTAGCAGTATAGACAGAAAATCCAGAATCTCTTAAAGAAATCTAATCTAAGCAAGATATGGTGAGGGCTGGTATTAGGCAGATGGATAAGGATTAAGAGGAAATGACAAATTTAAGAGATGTGGAAATTGGAGTTGGCAGAATATGTTGCCTGATGTTGAAAATGAGAAAGATTCTGGGATGATTTGAAAATGTCTAATGTAAGTAGGTAGAGGGCAATGCTGTTATCAAAGATAGGTAGTGTATAATAAGAAGTTGATTTGTGCAAAAACCAACTAGTGATTACTAATCACTTCCTATGCACCAGGCACCATGCTTAGTGTTTAACACACAGTTTTGTTCAATCCTCAAAACAACTTATACTGAAGACACTATTATCACATCTCTTCTTATAGAATTATATTGGAATTTGTAGAGGCTAAATAACCTACTAAGTATTTTATATGTAGGGACTAGCAGATCCGGGCCTTGAGTATATAACAGCAGTATTTGTAAATGTTGAGTCTGAGTCGACATAAATATTCAGTTAGGGGAGTTTAGTAGATTTATAAATGTAGTTCTTAGTTAGTATTGTGTTGAGACACAATACTCAACACCCACAACTTAAAGGAGGAAAAGTTTATTTTGGCTCACAGTTTTACAGGTTTCAGTCCATAAGTCACGTGGCTCCAAACCAGGGCAGCATGGCAGAGAGCATGGCAGAGAAAAAGCAGTTCATATCATGGTTTCAAGAGGCAGAGAGAGAAAGAGAGAGAGAGAGAAGGGAGGAGTGGGGATGAGATAAGCCCTTCCAGGTCACTGATGAGTATCATGCCCTGATCATCCAATCACATGAGGCTTTCGGGGGATTTTAGATGTAGACCATAACATGTAGACTTAGTAGTTGGGATGTGACTTAGAGATGCAGATTTGAGAACTATCAGCATAAAAGTGACCTTTTGACTATACACCATGTATTGGCTTCCTTGTTTTCCTGATCTCACTTTCTGTTACCCTTAATGTGTTTCCTGGGATCATCGTCCAGGCAACCTACTTGTACTTGAATGTCCCACCTTCTGCTTCTGATAGAAACCCAAACCCAGATAGAAACTGATCAAGAGGTAACTAGATATTGAAGAATAAAAAGCAGCAAACTCTCTTAAGAGCATGGCTATGAAAGGAGAGAAATAAAGAAACAATCATAAGGGCATGTAAGACTATTTTTTTAAGAATGAGAAGAGTTAACAGCAGGGGAAACATTGTCTGGGCATGGTGGCACATATCTGTAGTCCCAGCTTCATGGGAGGCTGGGGCAGGAGGTTCACAATGTTGAGGCCAACCTGGGCCACTTAATGTGATCCTGTCTCCAAAATGAAATGTAAAAGGACTGGAGATGTATCTCAGTGGTAGAGTACCCCTGGGTTCAATCCCCAGTATCATCAGAAAAAAAGAAACTTTAAAGAGGACCTGGTAAAGATTTTTGCCATGTGAGCTTAGCAAAACAAAAGTAGAAGTAGAGGAGATGATTGGAATAATATAAAACAGGGTTAAAAACTTCCAGAACTAACTTATTTGAAAAATCCAAGTTCTCCAGAAGAGGAACAACGGTGACCAGGAGAAAGTGCAAAGCCCAAACATTATGAGATACTCTTGGTCTTTCTGGCCTGATCACAGAACCATTTGACTGAGATTTCAAACCCCCAACTCCCTCTCCTTTGTCTTCTTAAATCCTCTTTGCCTTATCAATTTCTGATTTGCAACTATTCTGAAACATGTCTAAAGCTAGAAAGATTTTGTATACAAAAAAGCTGATTATCAGAGAGGCTCTCACTTGCCAATGTTATAAAGAAGATAATGGAAAAGGTAAGAGACTGTTTTCTACTACACTCAGGGACAAAGAGGCAAAAGCAGAGAAGGGAATGTATAAACAGAAAGTGACAGACTTCTTTCTTTCCAATAAAAGCTAGTATGCAATTTTAATACTTTTCTCTTAAATCTTACTAAGTATTTTTATTTCTACGATTTATCACTTAGATTTCTATCCGGGATCAAGCAGACTGATCTGACAGCCCCATTTCTCTCATTGGAACTTTTATCATCTTATCTTTCAAGGAATGACCTTCTTGTATCTCGAAGGGATGGAGGGAGGAGGTAGATGAGATCATGAAAGTCAGCTGAAGAGTGTGGTGCCCCTAGAGATTCAGGGAGCAAGAGATCAGCAGGCTAATTAACTATGATCTTTCCCTTTGGCCGTGGAAATCATTAATCACAGAGCCACCACATGGTCATTGGTCTTCAATGACGATTTTAATTTGCATACTAAGCAAACAATCTCAAGAATGTTTCTTTGGGTAGAATTTGTGAGCCATGGCTAGACAGGTTATTTCAAACTCAATTGCATTTTAATGTTCTTTATTTGAAAAATTCTTCTTTCATTTTGACAACTTCATTTTATAAATATTGTCACTGGGTTGTCATTTGCTTGGTGCTGGGTAAATTAATCCTAAGCAAGCACTTACTAGTTTTAATAAAATGAAAAAATATAAAACCTTCTTTTGAATCTCTAATGATCGTGAAATACTCTGAGTTTTAGAACTAAAAGGGACTTTAGATATTATCTGCTTTGAATGGTGTGCAAATAAAATTAAAATTCAGCGATGTTAAGTGACTTGCCAGAGGTCACAGAACAACCGGCTGGAGGAACCGAAATTAGATCAAAAGTCTGGTATTTTTCCCCTCAAACTATTAATGAAATTAGGTACTTAAGATACCATAATGCTTCAAGAAAATGGAGTTTCCCAGAATCAGGTAAACCCTTCAGAGTTGAATGTTCCTGCATTCCAAATTAGACAGATTGGCTCACAACCATTATTGCTGTCAAAAGCTATGTCATCTCAAGTTAATTTTCTTAGTTCAAAGAAGTAAAATTCATTTACTTGTTTTTCATTACAAGTAATAATACTTGTTTGAGGTGGCCAAAAATTGCAGTCATGAAAAGAAACAGCTTCATCGCACTCAGAACAGTACTTGAAGACCCAGTTAAATCTCACAGACTTCAGAGCATAACATATAGGAAATAAAAGAGGCTGCCTTAGCAATAGTGAGCAAGACATTCAAAATGATTCAGTTTTACAAGGGATTTCACATCTGCCCTCATATCATCCTTATTATGAAATGTTGGATGATTCTTACCATCTTTTGTTTTTATTTTTGTTTATTTATCTTTTATTTTCAGTGCTAGGGATCAAATCCAGGTCATTGTACATGCCAAGGATGCTCTCAAACACTGAGCTATACCCTCAGCCTGGTTATGGTCTTTTGTAATTGAAGACACATCAGATTTGTTCAAAATCACACAGCTGGGTGGTGTCCTGGTCTGGGTTAGATCCTAAACTCTCAGTTTCCTAGCTCTCAGTCCTGAGTTTCCTCTATACTACATAAATAGTTCTTCCTTGAACCATGTGTGTTATGGTCACTATGTTCTTGCTGGACACTTGCTAAATGGCCAGCTGCTCACCTAGTGGATATAAAAAGCAGCAGCAAACTCCTGGTTGAGGCCCTGTCTGGGAAAACCGGTACAGAAATAACTGCTCCCTGCTGCACTGGAGTCCTCTGATTCCAGCATGGACTCTGTGGAGTTTCTGACTTACCAGACTGCCTCCCCTACCCACCACAGGGCCACATCCATTGGGAGGTCCCACATTCCCCTGTGGAAAATGCCCTTCCTTCACACTCTGTGGGAAGCTCCTCCATGGCTGAGAACAGAGTCACTTAGGCTGTGCAGAAGGTGGAATAAAATCTTTTAAGAAAAGTCACCCGGTATCCAAAGGAGAGGGGAGGGTGAAGGGTGAAAACCGAAAGATGCACACAGCAAGAAGGCCACAGCTGAAAGGCTCTGGAATGAGGGAGGAGAGAGGCAAAACAAGGGTTTTATACTCCAAAGCCAGCACGTGTCTGTGCCCTGGGCCACTCTCTGTTACACTCTTGTGCAACATGGCAGGCACAATTTTACAATTCTGGTTTTACTCTACCCCAGCACTGGAGAGAAGGAAGCTCATTTCCTTGGTTCCTTGGTCAACCTAGTCTATTTTCAAGGACTTTCAAACTGTAGCAGTTACTCTATTAGTTATTTCTCCACGTTTAAAATCTGATTATACTCAACTTTCTCTCTAACAAGGTTGGTTTCCTCATCACAAACAGCAAGGAGATAATACAATTAGAATTATCTTTGCAATATTCAGCTCTTTTTATGGAGTTTTATACTACTCAAACAATCATATATTTCAGTGTTTTCCCAATATAATTATCAATAACATCCTCTCTTATCCTTGAAGTGTCACAGTTTGGAACAATACATTGCTTGGTTACCACAGTTATACTGTGTAAGATGAAACTGCAATTTATTTGAACAGATTATACAACTTTTACTGGTGTTCCTATGACATACCTCTAACACCAAAAAGCATTTATTAAGTAATTCCTACATACGGAAAATTATTGTAGAAGCTATGAGGTATGCTAAGTTAGAAACAGTTCCTATTTTTATTCTGTCACAGTGAAATGACAGACAATGAAAGAAAATAAGCAATGCGATAAGACATACCAGTTATGAAAGAGGTTTCAGTGTTGTGCTGGGGGCAATGAAGAAGAGAGTTGATCTTTGGAATTAGGGAGTTTTGATGAATGATAATACTTGAATAAAAAGTCAAGGTAGAAATAGAAAATAGTAGCAACCTTAACAATAAAAGCAATTGATGTTGTAAATGCCTACTATTTTGCCTACAGTTTTACAGTAACAATAGAAGAGGCTTAAGAGATATTGTTTTCAGTCATACTAATTTAGTAAAATTGAGTAATTCCTTATTTCTATTGAGTATAAGGTAATATTGTTGATGTTAAAATAAGGTAGATCGGTTGACATTAGAACCCAAGAAGAGCATGTAACTAGAAAAGCTAGGCGCTGTCTTGCTATGGAAACCTCGGAAGTCCAGGTGAGTTTCAATCTTCAGGTGGCAGAAAACACTGCAGGTTTTTAGTTGAGGTGGGAATATGATAAATAACACTATGGAAGGATGGAGAGAAGAAGGTAGGCACTCATTAGGAGGCCCTAATAATGGTCTAGATGTAATAAGAGATCAAAGTAAGTACAGGACAATGAAAACTGAAGGGTGACTTTGTGGCCATAAGGAGAAATGATATTAATCATATTTTTCAATGTAACAACATATGAGTTTTTTTATTATCTTGTAAACTGTACTAAATTTCTAATTCTTAGGACAAACTGATGGTGTGTGTGGAAGAATGGGTGCTTGTATTCGAAGCCATCCTGAATTTTCCTCTTTTTCCTCTTCAGTCCTGCTTAGCCAATTGTGTTTTTAGTTACCTTTAATTCACTAGAAAACTCTGGAACTTTTTGAAAAAGTTTTTATTTGTAAATTCCCTAACTCCTGTTCTTTTAAAAAAAATTTTTTTTTTTTTTTTGGTGCTTGGGATCAAACTCAGGGCTTTGTGCTTGTGAGGCAAGTTCTCTAACTACAGAGATAAATCCCCAGCCCTAAAAATTGTTTTTAAACTTTGTGCAGTATCATGTAAATGAAATTGAGAAACAAGCTGTCAAAAATGAATGTGTTTACGGGATTTTTTAAAATAAATGCAGAGAAAAGGTGAATCTGTCCATGAAGAAGTGCTAGTAATGATTATCATCAGTAGGAAATTTATTTTGAAATGTTTTTCTAGTTATGGTGTTAGTTGCATAGTTTTTCAACTGTTTCCTTGATTAGGATGTAACTGTGATCAAACTTAGAGATAGAGATAAAACTCCTCACTTCAAGCTCCTTAACAATGTTTTTAAATCAACAAAAACTATGGGTTCAGTTAAAATAAGCTCCACCTCAAGATTGCCAAAATGTGTGATGTATTAATTAAATTCTTAGGCCATCATTTATTCTGGAAAGGATGAAACATATTTTTTTATTCTAAGAGTTTATCTCTAGTTTAAGCAAAATGTTGGAGTTCACGAGATGTATATTCTGCCTTAAAATTATCAAGCACAAATTCGAAGGTGACATCCAAGTTTGTGCCAGGATAAGCAGTCACTCCTGCTCTGTGAGTTCAGAAAAGAAGTTACAACTTAATACAAAGTGTTCTTCAAGAATGGCTCCAATTTCCTATATTAGCTGCAAACAAGATTCTAAGCACTAATAATTTATGCTGAGCGTCTGTGAATTATGAGTTTATCTCGTTGAATATAGATCCACAAATCACTTCATTTAAAAGTAGATATTTTCCACCACAGTGTATCAAAAGACATTATCTTCCACTTTAAGGATCATTTAACATTTTCTACAAAATTCACATTAATTGGACCATCTCTATAATATTACTCACCTAGAAATGCCCACACAAGAACCTTTTCTATGCTTTCTCTTTCTGTTATGGCTAACGCTGCCCTTAATGATATCACGTATTTTTCACCAGAAATTACAAAATGGTAAGTTTTGGTGAAATAAAAGTGACTTAGTCATCCAGAATGCCTTTGACTAACATCTCTGTGGAACAAGAATTTCAGAGGAGTCCTTAGTCTCATAAAACTATCTTTTTCTATTTGCCTTAACAAATTCATAACAATGGAGATAGAGGGAGAGAGAGGGATGGATGGAGGGAGGGACACAGAGACAGAGAATGCACTCAAATGTTTATATTTTATGCTTACATTTTTAAACACCCTCATAAACATTGTTTCACTTAATCCTTACAAAGAAAACCTGTTAGGCAGGTATTACTGCTTTACCTACTAAACTATGAGAAGACTGAAGCTCAGGGAGATACAGATAATACACATGAGAAATGGCAAAGGAGCTAGGATTTGACCATGATCTGAATCCCAACCTAGTGCATTTGGCATTGTATGCCAAGTGCAATGTCTATACCAGTACTAAGGAATATTAGAATACTGGGCTACAGGCTATATGACTGCTCTGTCAACTGAATATTATATAAAAAAAGAGAAAGAATTCTCATGGTACTAGTGACTGTTGCCTATTCTTAGCACAGATGGTGAGGTCTACATTTTGACAGGGCCAGGTAAGGGTGCCTCAACTATGAGGGCCCTACAGCAGGGGTGCATGTTATTGTATTTAGTGAGAGTACATGAAGAGCCCACATTGTCTGCCGGGTTCACATGCTATCCATGTGTGGTGGACTGATACGGTCAGCTTGAGCAGGAATGTGCAGCTGGACTGAGTTGGTGTGGTTCTGGGCATAGAAGATCCACTTGAGGTTTATTGCTGACACAACATAAAGGAGAACGGGAGCAGAAGATAGGGGCAAGCTGTTTCCCAGGAGAATATCTGTCACGTCTGGTTCTCCCAAAGGGGGCTCAGCTGTTCTCATCGCAGAAGGAGCTCGGGGCCTTGCTGTCACGGAGGATGGCTGCTGCTGCTTCAGGGGAGCTCTGGTCTTTATCTCTGCCATGAGCATCGTATCCTGGTTCAAATAAAGATTTCTTCAGCCATTTAGTGTGGTCAGGGAGGTACATGGGACAGTGTCCTGGGTTTGCAGCCTTTGATTGGATCTTTCAGGTGTCCAGTGCATAGATAGACATTCGCACTCTTCTTGCATTTGGCTTATGGGTGAATGTTGTAATTTGTAAATGTCCTGTATTAAATCTGCTCTCTTGCAAACCAATGGCTCTAGAAAGGTCACTAATACACCATGAATTTAAGTAATTTCATGCTTAAGTACTGACCATTATGTCTAACTCAGAACTTGGCTCGCCTCTAGCTTTCAGGTCCCATTCTGAGTTAAGCAAACCATATCCAAATACTCTTTCTTTTGAACAGGGCATCCATACCTTCCTGGAAATTTGAATCTTATCAGGTCATCTCTTTTGGGAGATATTTTCCTATGTCAGTCAGCTGATGGAAGTATACAGATGAGACGACAGTTGAGCTTATTCAATCCTTCAGCCGTATCTAATTTTTACCTTGGCTCAACTGAAACACCCATGACATTTAGACATGGCAATATCAAATAATTCTAAGTGAAGGATCTGATTCAGAGGACAATGTATACTGGTTTTAGAATTTGTACAAGGTTCATAAAATTTACCTTAGAACTTATGCCCAGATTTAAGGGATGAAATTTATGTAAAGCAGGTACAAGTTAGGAGCAAGGGAGAGTCAAATATTTGCCTTTTAAAAGTTAATAGCGAGAAATATGGCACAGAAATTCAACCCCCCAAAAAAAACTCCCCAAACTTTGCCTGTTTTCCTGTGACAGATTCAAGTGCACGAAAGGGGTTCTCTATTTCATATTATCTGTAGCTTAGGTCATCAAATTCTTAACACACAATAGGCATGAAATACATATTTATTATATGAATGAATGAATTTTTTTCTCACTATGTGCATCTTCATGTTCTAAAAATTTACCAGTTTGCTAAAGTAGAAAAAGGTGAAGTACTGTAAGGAAATTGTTATATATTTCCTTACCTCAAATTAATATGATATACCTTAGATTCTCAAGTATAAAAGAACTTTGTGCTTAGAGCCCCTAACTGACAATGATGCTACCTGCACCCCTGACAAAATATGCAACTATAGCTTAGTTCTATTGCAGACCGTCTGGAGAAGCAGCTAGAAAACCAGGTGTTCCCTCGCTCCTGGAGAGTCATGACGTGGCAACAACTGCCCAGCCAATGATGGCTCTACCCACCCTTTCCACTTGGGCTGGGCTTCAAGAAAATGATATTGTTGATAGAAAAGGAGAAGAAGTGTTCCTCTGTCAAGATGAAATGTACCTTCTCCACCTGAGAAGACAGAGGACCTTCATAATAGAACAAGCCTGAGTCCTTGAATTATCTCATAGAGGAAAGCTGCCCTCCCACAAGGAATTTACTTATTAAACAGCTAAAGTTAACTAGTATATATTTGGAAACAATGTGATCAAAAATTGGAAAATATAATCATTTCAGGGATCCTTGAATGTAGTGCTTGGGGAACTCCAGGTACAGCAGGGAGAATATATAAACAGGTGGGGGGAATAGGGATAGGAGAAAATTACAGGACACCTGAAAGAATCTCTCAGAAGCAACGAATTTTGGTTCAAAATGTATGTGTGCATTGCTAAGTAAGAACATTATCTCTCTGCAGATCTTAGAATTGTAAATATCGCATGGACTTGGTCATTAAATTTTAGTTTTTTTGCCAAAAATATTTAATGGAAATCTTGCAGGATGTTTTCCCCTCTAAATGAAATATATTCTAATTTTAAGAAAATAGTGAAGAAAGATTCTGTATATAATTTTATTTGATATTACTTAAACTCAGATATTCTATAAAGTAAAGATTATTTATTGTTGAGCTATATACTAATTGACATTTGCTATTACAGTTTTTAAATAGCTACATATCCTTTGTCCATTAGAAGCAATTTGTTTCCAGATTTCTTCTAAAAGATATTATTGCAATGAATTTTTTCTTGCTAGAAAAATGTAAGGACTCTCTTGTGAAGCTATACTACATTGCAAAAGTTTTCCATGATGCCACTTCAAAGACCCACTCATTTCCACAGGACAGCAAAACCTTTTTATGTTCCTGGAGAAATTTTTCTTCCTAACAAACTGTATTTTTGATTGAAATACTGTTTCTCTTTGACTGACCCAATACAGTCAGCACTAATTTGGTGAAAATACTTTTTTTAAATTACAGTCACAAATTTTAGTAATAAACTGACACTTCTCAGATTTTGCTAAAGATTAAAAGTGTATGTCTTTGATTTTTGCTTTCCCTCTAGTTACAATAGTTTCCTGAGGTCTAATAAATGTAGACCTATGTGTTGAATGTCAGCTGAGTTATAGAAATTTGCTGGCAATTCACTTCTTAAAATATTGTACATTATTTTCCACTTCATCTAGAGCACTAAGGGGCCTGAATCCTTTTCACTCAATATGCTTGTTGGCTAGAGACTGGTACAGGATTCTATCTCCAAATTTAAAATAATATAATCAGTGGACACAGTGACTTTGATGTTTTTGAATACAACAAATAATGCATATATCTAACTTGGGTGTGATGATTTCCATTTTTGTTTTGCCATCAACAGCATTTTATCATTCAGTTCTTGCTACATTCCTTTTGAATTTCAATCCCATGGGGATTCATTCACTAACTCTGAGGTACTTTTGTAATATCATCTGCGGTTTTTTAGAACAGTACTTAATACACAAAAATCCCCCCAAAATGTTTAGTTTTTGTAATTTTTTAAATGAAGCAGAAAATAAACAGAAGAGAAATCCATTATGAAAAACCTGCATTTCTGTAATAAACTCAAATCGGGAGAGATCCTGATGTATTCTGCTGGGCTCTTTCCCTTCAGGCCTTTAGGCAGAACACCCACTCAAAGGGAGCCCAGAGCCCAGCCGTCCATGGGATTTCCCACTGAGCATTGCAAGTGTCCTTCTTTCTTTTCCTTCAACATTTCTCCTGCAACTTTGATTTGTTTAGGACAACAGTGAGGGGCATTCCTATCAGACAACTGCCAAGGAATCAGTCTTAAAAGAGGGCTAAAGCATTAACAGAATTGATTAGAAACAGGCACCAGTTAACTCAGGTTTCCACCTGCACTTGACTAGCAAAATGCAAACTGGCATAGTTACACCAAGAGAAAATAAAGACCACCCTGCTTGATGGCCCTATCTTTTCTGCTGCATGTTCTGAGGAGCTCGAAACTAGCAACTAGAGCTGAAATTTCCGAAATGACAGAAGGCATGCCACAAGGCTATTCAGAGAGAACACATGATATATTTTAGTATTCAAATGTTAAATCCTTTAATATAGTTCACAGAAAGTTTTCTGCTTCAGAAAACAGAATTTAAAACTCTGAAGAAACAACTAGGAATAAAGGAAAAATATTTTTTGTCATTTTTCATTTTCAGAATATTGAATATATTTCTCTAGTCAGTGAACTGAGTTTAATACAGTGCCTGTTTAGTGCTTAATTTTTATTAATGGTAAATCAGTTTCTCTTTATCTCTACTAAATCAGTGTTGAACAGAGTTGAATATTTTTGGTTTGAAGTGAAAAAAACATATTAGCATGTCTCAAAATTTCTCCTGCAAATTTGATTCATTTAGTCAAATGTGCAGTCTAGTCCCTCAACAATTGGAGCAACTGCACCTCTATTTTTATGGGGATCAATGCAGTACAAATCTGATTCAAATTTGCTCTCTCATTCTAGTCCATACTCACCCTGCATCTCAAGAATATTCAACCTGAGGACTGGTCTTTACCATTGGATGTGCATTCTTTTTTGAGCAATGTAAGCAGCAGGAAAATCATCAGGACTGTTACACTAAGTAGTGATGCCCTGTGGAGGGAACAGGTAGGCTCAAAGCAGACAGTATCCAGTGGACACAGAGACCGTGCCCAGTGGCATCAGTAACCTGCAGAACCATGATGTTCAACATGGGGCAGTGAGGTGTACTCCAAGTTTCTAGGCAGAGGACCAAGTAATGTCAATATATTGTTAATCTGGTTTCATATTGGAGAAACACATGGTAGTGTAGTTGGGTCAAATTCCAAGAAATACAGAGACAACTAGCTTCTACATTGGTTCAACTACTCAACAAATCATCAGAGACCAATGATTTTCCATGTGTTGCCATGCTTAGCAATTTGATTTCTTCCTCATATCCATAGCTCATGATTGTAATATGGCTGATGCTGTTTAGATTTCAAATTCATGTCTAAGCTAAGAAGAAAAGAGAACTAGTAGAGACCATATCAGAGTGTTACCACCAGGATCAAAATTTTTCTAGAACCACCCAGAGCAAATTTACACTTACTCTGCTACTGCCAGTTGTCATGGGGAGGGTGGGTAGGAAGTGACAAGTAAGGAAGTAAGCAAACCATGACCAGAATCTTGTAGCTGGGAAAACCTGTCCCTGAGTACACATATAAGACAGCCAGTGGAAGTATTCCAGGGGAAAATATGGGCAAGAAAACGACTTAAAAGAGGGTGATTCTGTAATCTTGTGATAACATAAGTTAGCCAAGTTTCCTAAATATATTAGTCCTTTACAGTACTGGAATATATACATGTTATATATCATATATATAAACACATATATATGTATAAACATATATATACACAACAAACATATACACATAATAATAAACATACATTTATGTATGTATGTATGTATATGTGTTTATATATGCAGGTGTATATATTATATATATGTTTATATATGCAGGTGTAGTGTGTGTGTGTGTGTGTGTGTGTGTGTGTGTGTGTGTGTGTGTGTGATTGAACTTGGGGCCTTAGGCACGCTAGGCAAGGGTTCCATGAATGAACCACGCCTTTAGCCCTATGGAGTGTATTTTCAACTCAAGCTGTAATAGGTGAGACAAAACAAAACACATTTTATATGTAAGAGGAGGCGCTATTTTTATCATGGAAGGGATAACAGTAGCCGTTCCTCCTTTGTGCCATATCAGTGTCTCCTGAGAAATTTCAGTTTCACTTTGGTTTGAACTTTGAATCCAAACACGGCTGGTAATTTAGTATATTCATTTTAAGGGCATAGGCTATTTTGGGGTCATTTATAAATTTAGAATGTGAAACACCAAATTTATAGGATAAAGAACACAGACTTTTCTTTTTATCCTAATATCAAACTTACTACCAATAAATATACTTTTCATAACTTGAAATTAGTAATAAAAAGAGTGGAGATCTGTGAGTTTTTTTTCTCTTCAGCAGGTACAATTTGTCATAGTTATTTGAGCATGCACGTTAATAAAACTAAAAGTTGCTCTCAAATATGAACATTTGATTACAAAAAGTTGTACTAACCACCAAAATTTTAGCTTTACTTGTATCTCCTACTGCTTCAATTCTTTTGCTACTTGGAGGCATATTAGTGGAGACCTCTTCTATTGTACAAGATAATAGCACAATTTTATAGCTCAAGTGCAAAGAAAAGATATTGTCATATCTAAGTGCCCATGTCTCAGTCTGTCCAGCTCTCATGTCTGTCTAGTTTGTGTTTTGAGTTCATTTCATCCTCCTTCAGCTTGATCTTTCCATGTAGCCACAAAAGACGACTGTTAGCAGCTCTAGTTTATGGTATCCTCCAAGCTCTTGAACTGAGAAAAGAATCTTCCTCCCAATGTCTCTGCTCCACATAGCAGGGCAGTTCAGAATCCATTACTGCACCAGGAAGTAGGCAGAGTAATGAGATCACACCTGTCCATAAAAGGAGGGGGCAGGGGTGAGCCCACTTAAACCATACACAAAGGAAGAATGTCCCAAAGGGAAGAATAATATTAGACAAAGAAAAAGAAAAACAAGATGATAAATAACTGCAGCAAACAGATGTCCATCCATAGAACAAATTCTTATGTCATGTAATCTTACACTTAAAAATAGAAAACTACTGTTTATCTTTCCTCTACTGTAAAGAGAACATAATTACAATCATATCAGCAAATACTAGAGAAACTTAGAAGACATAAAGGGCCTCACTATTTCAGATTAGGGGTTAGCAAAATAATGATATCTACTAGCACCGAACAGCATGCTTTGCCAGGCATTATGTTAGGCACACTATTTTCTTCATAAGCCCTTAGGGCAATCATATTTTTTCAAATGGGGAAGTTGGGACTTATAGGCTATGTTATTTATACTCACTCAGCTAGGTAAAAGAAGAACTTTTTTAGTTTTAAGAGCCAATTATTCACAATAGGATTCATAATCATGACATTGCTCTTGTTGTCTGGCATGGTCTGAAACATCCTGAAATAGTCTTATTGTTTTTGAAGATATAAATTAACACTAAAAATAGTACTTAGCAGAAGCCTTTGATATCCCTTTCTTATAAGTGTTACTTTATATTTGTATTTCCTAAATTTAATATATAAAGTGAATGGTAATTCTCACATAAATTTCATTCCTGTCAATTAATACAAAAAGTATTTGTTTTATGAATAATTTAAATACTCTCATCTGCTATATTTGAAGACATATTTCCCAAACTTGACCTCAGTCCTTGCCTATATTTGCACAAATGTGAAATTAGTAGGAAGGAGACTAATGTGCTTTTCTTTACTAAAAGGGCTGAAACAAAATCGAGTATCTTTCTATATCAGGGTGTGTACAGAAGAGTGTTGGTAGGGAGTTAGCAGGAGATGCTTAAAAGATCCAAAACAAAATTCCTAATTAGATTCAAAGAATTCAACATTAATCTGTAAGACATTTTTTTCAGTTTCTTCCTTCAGGTCATCATACATCAATTGACAAATATATTTTAAGTGTTAGCTGTGGGTCAGACATTTGCATAAGAGCTGTGAGCCCAACAAATAAAAACATGGAACCTCTGACCTCACAGTACTCATTATAATCTGGATGGCAGTAAGCAGAGACAAAACTAAACAGTGTGAAGACTGCCGAGCAGGGAACACTCAGTGAGCTATGGCAATCCATAAAAAAGGCTCCTGAGACAGCTAGGTGATTAGGGTTGGTTTGGGAGCACAATTAGGAAAGCTCAGGAGAAGCTTGATGCCTGAAGGATAAATATAGGCTTCAAATGGATAAGTGGGAGAGAGTTAAAAGGGTTCCAAGCAGAAGAGGCAATGAGAACCTAGGTCACCATCATGAGAAGAAGGGATGGGAGGGGAGAGATTCCGATGTCTAATAATAATTCAGTATAATTAAGAGTGGAATGAGATAGGGGGACAAATGGGGAGTGATGGGAAAGAAGCATTTGTGTTCCATCTCACCACCACTAGTGAATCTCACTGAATCTCACTTGCTTATTAGTAGGAAGATTCTGCTGTACACAAAATCAGTTGACAGCATGGCATTTGGTCCAGAGGCAAAGTCCCAGGAGCAGCTAAAGTCTATAGGAAGAGGAGTCTATAGCTATGTCAGGAGATGCCAAAGGCTGTACTTCAGGACAAGAAATGACTGAAAATTGGGTGAAGAAAGTTATGGCAACGCAAATGAGAAATAGAGAGAGTAATGGGTCAAGCATTCTGGCTATGAAATCAGATAGTTCATTGACCACTTCTTTCTTTGGAGGACATGAGATTAATAAGGGCTCTTTCAACTTGATCAAAAGCAGAAGACATTACATACGTACTTGGTTACCAATGTGGAGGATTACTGCCTACTACAACCAGGCAAGATTATAGGACTGTACTTTCTGAAAGTAGAACAATGTTCTGGATAAGACTGGGAGTGGGAAGCAGCGGAGCTATTTGAGACCTTTTGGCCTTCTTCCTGTCAAAAAGAATAGTGTTAGTACCCCTGTATAGTTATTAATAGCAATCTCTAATGAAGAAGAAAACACGATCACACATTTTCACGCTGTACTTAGGGGAACATAATGTTAATGCCCTCTTGATAGAAATACAACTCTCAGAAATATAAAGTACTTTCTTGTTTATGGGAGATTGTGCAAGAGAATCAATTTCTTTAAAATTATGGTCATGTTTATAATGAGTAGATTAAATGTTAACTGGATTTTATTGTGATATATAAGTGTCTCACATAAAAAGAAAAAAGTATGTGGGGAAAGTGTCAGAAAATGAGTATTTCTAGGTATGTCACATGCTGTTGTTCCAGTCATGTGACCTTCCCCAGAAACATATTTAATTCTAACTATAAGAAATTACAGCCACTTGTTGGGTTGACCCAATCACCTTCTAGTTCTTCAGCAAGTTTCCTAATACTCTCAGACCTTCCATTCTCTGAGGCACAAGTAAATGTACTCTCCTGGACTGACATACTTGACACTCTTTATCAGATGTCATTTTTGTATTTAATGCCTGTCTCCCATATTCTGAGGTTGAAAGAGTCAAGAAAGGACTTATATGAAATTTGTTCCTGAAACACTTTTCCTCTCTTCTTTCATCAAGAGGAAGATCAGACAGTCAAATACAGACTGGTGGCTACCAGTTGCTCCATGGTGTAGATTGAGAAGGCGGCCTTGACAGACAGATGGCCACAGAGAGTCACTGATTCTCAAATAGATTGAGCTCAGACAAAACATTCCTTGAAGAAATGCATTTATCTGAGTTTGTACAGACCAAAATGTCCCAGTACCTCTGAAGTACTTTGCACATGTTACCCTCCCACTGATTACAAATAACAAAGAAAGTAAGTGAACATTTTGAGGGAAAGAAATGCCATTTGATATTCCCTGTCAGGTACATGAATAGGATGTGAAAAGAGTTCTTGCAAAATATAAACACAACCAACTATAAGAAAAAAATGATAAATTGGGCTATGTTAAAATTAAATTTCTATTGATCAAATGACACTATAAAGAGAGTGAAAAACGCAAAGTTCATACTTGAAGGAGATATTTGCAGAATATTTCACTGGCAGAATACTAGCATCTAGAATATATAAAATACCTTTGCAAACTCAGTAAATCAAAGATAAGTAGTTAAATAAAAACATATATTAGAGACTGGAACAGATACTTCACCAAAAAGAATATCCAAAGATTCAATAAACATATGAAAATATGCTCAGCTTAATTACACATTAGAGAAATGTGCATCAAACAAAGCAACACACTATCACATAGCTTACACGAGGGCCAAAACTAAAAGGAGTGCCGATACTATGTGCTGGTGAGGAGGTAATGCCAACACACACACTGCTGACAAAAAGCAACTGTGTACAACCACTTTGGAGTGCTATTTGGTGCTATCTATTAAAGTTAAAGAGAAATACACTGTACGATCTAGAAATTCCACCCCTAGATACGCACCTCCCAAAATGTAAAAGAATTTCTGCAGCAACATTATGTAACAGCCCAAAACCAAACCTCCCTTCCCCAAAATCTATGAATTTAGCAATGGTATTATATTTATAGCAACATGGATAAATCAGATTAATTTTATGTTGAGGATGTTAAAGAATACACAGAATAATACTAAGATAACACAAAATGGAAAAGGGCAATCTGTGATGATAGAGATTAGAATAGTGATTACCTGTGAGCAAAAGAAAGAAGATAGTGAGGGAGACCAGGGACAGATGAGTGACATTTCTGCACATCTGGTAATATTTTATTTTGTGAACTAGGTGATGGTTATACAGAGTGCTTATTTTGCGATAACTCATCTAGTTACATACTTACTTGTATTTTGTGTGTATATGGTGTACATCACTAAAAATTTTAAGTGCATGGAAATCACTTAACCTTGGTTGTTTAAATAATTCACTTCATTTTCACCATCCAAAGCTCACCTGCCAAATAGGACTCTGTTTTTAGTGCTGACAGAACTAGAACAGGAGAGAGAATTCCTACGTCATTTGGCCTGAGGCCATTTGGGAATCCTTAACCTTCACAGGAGAAGATGATGATTAAATACAAAATTAACATCTATATTTTTAAACCTTAACATATATAAAAGGCCATTTGCTTAAGCATGTACTTCAATTGAATGGCATGCAATGACTTGGTAAAGACATGGATGTTGAATCTGTGTGAAATGAAAAATATTTGACAGAATTAAGATATGTATAATTTTACTGTGGCATACAAAGTGTCACAGTGTCCCAGAACTAAGTTGATAAAGGATGTGTGTGACATGAGGGAAATAATTGGGTCCTGGTGGGATTGAGCTATAGACAAAGCAATCAGTCTGCTTCCTAAAATAATTTCCATGTCTCCAAGGTAACATCACATAATCAGTGTTGATTCTTCCATAGCATGTTTAACATAGCAAAAATATAAACACACTGTTCTGACTTACAGATGAGACATTTAAAGTTTAAATGGCATTTAAAGTTTAAATTGCCATCTACTTATTTAGCTGTGAAATTAGAAATTATTAGATAAAAAGGATGATTTCAGTGGCTACACATCACCTTCTGGCTCAACTCATACTGCTCAGCATAGAATACAAGGCTCACAGCCATCTGGCTTTTGCAAACTTCATCTTCCCATCTTCATTTCTTCCCATTCCATTCTGTCCTAACCCATTTTATACGTCAGCAGTTGCTACCTACTTCTAGCTGCTATATATTTGTTCCTCCAAATGTCCAAGCTTCACTTGTGTCTGCTATTAGCTTTCTGCACAGAAAAGTTTTTCCTTAATTATCTCCCCAGAAAAATCCTATTCATTCTTTAAAAACTTCCTCAACATCAAAGATTAATAACATGTTCCTCTATTATAACTGCAAACTATTTCCTTGTTTCCATTGTTAGTCACGTGTCACTATAGTTTCCCTCTTGCCTTTATATTTAAGATTCCTTGAAGATGAGGAATATAATTTATGCATCTCCATACACCTAATTCCTATTGTTCAAATATATGGACCATGGAAGTGCTCCAGAAGTATTTATTGAAAAAAAAGAAAAAATTTCTCCTTCACTAGCATTTTGCCAAAGAAAAAATTCAAACAGCCACCAAGCATATTAAAAAATATCCAATCTCTTTATTATTAAAACAACATAAAACTGATATAATATACATCATTTTATTTCTTAAAATTAAATATTTAAAAAATTATAATTTTTAATGCAGGCTAATGCATTCAGTTTTGTACTTCTTATAAAGTACTTTTTCAAAAATGTATAAACTTTGATCTATAAATATATGGTTAGGTATCTGTTCTTGGGAAAGAATGCAACAATATGGGCATGTATTAGCGCACCAAGATATATTCATACTGCTATTTATAAAAAAGAAAATGGGGAAGACAGCTCCGGACTCCATCTTCGGAGCGAGGCTTGAGCTTGCAGGTCAGGCGCTCCCGGCGCGGATCTGCGTTGGCTCCGCCCCATCCCGGGGAAGACAGCTCCGGACTCCATCTTCGGAGCGAGGCTTGAGCTTGCAGGTCAGGCGCTCCCGGCGTGGATCTGCGTTGGCTCCGCCCCATCCCGGGGAAGA